>OW203762.1:1734554-1882976 GCA_934045905.1 Leuctra nigra | reverse complement strand
TTGCTTCGTGTATTTGGTGCCATATTATCACCCCTCGGATCCACTTGGCTTCAAACGGTATTTGAACGAAACGGATTGTCTTGTCAGGTTCCTATTAGAGTTATTGAGCAATGGATCACGAGTTGCAAATCATTCTTTCGAATACCATTTTGTATGTGCAGGTGTACAGAAGTGTTGCTAAGCTCGTGTCTGTCTGCAGGTGTACAGAAGTGTTGCTAAGCTCGTGTCTGTCTGCAGGTGTACAGAAGTGTTGCTAAGCTCGTGTCTGTCTGCAGGTGTACAGAAGTGTTGCTAAGCTCGTGTCTGTCTGCAGGTGTACAGAAGTGTTGCTAAGCTCGTGTCTGTCTGCAGGTGTACAGAAGTGTTGCTAAGCTCGTGTCTGTCTGCAGGTGTACAGAAGTGTTGCTAAGCTCGTGTCTGTCTGCAGGTGTACAGAAGTGTTGCTAAGCTCGTGTCTGTCTGCAGGTGTGGTTCCAGAACCGACGGACCAAGTGGCGGAAGAAGCACGCCGCGGAGATGGCGACGGCCAAGCGCAAGCAGGAGGACGCCGAGTGTTTGGCCGACGGCGACGCCTCGGACCGCGACGACGACGACGACGCGTCCGCGGGCAGAGGCAACGCCGCCAAGCGGCTGCGGAGAGAACTGGCTGAGGAGGAGCTGGCGAGACAGTGAAGTGAAGTGACACTTGGACTTGGACACGACAGTTCGCGCGGTTCAGACGACAACACGTGACGAGCATGACATCACACGACATCACACGACATCACACGACATCACACGACATCACATGATATTTACATCCACTCAACAGGGTACTTGCAACACCCTGGCTGCTAGATAACAGACCTCTATCTTCTTTATTCCACTGGGGGACAGGCAATACTTAAAGAGTTTATTTGCATTTAGAGAAAGATATTTATAAGAAATAGGTACACTTGGCCAAACAAAACTTGAACGCTCAATAAATCTGATAGGCTGATAAATGTAAGATCGCACCATCAGAAGTCAGTCTAAGCGATCTCATTGTCTCACTCTAGTAGGTGACCTCACATTTCAATGATAATAACAAGCTTTGATTGGTTATGGGACATGACCAGCAGTCATTCAAATTTGGTCAACGTTCAAGTTTTGTTTGGCCGAGTGTACATCAAATAAAATAAGAATATGAAATGAAATTAAATTACAATTAAATTACAAGGAAATTATGATAACTTTTTATTTTAACTGAAAGCATTTGTCCCTCAGTTACATTTTATTAAGCTGTGACGTATTGTTGCAGTTTCCCTATAATATATTGTCTCTAGCAATCCCAATCATTCTGTTCACATAAAGCAATCACGAGCTTTTGAACCAGCTCCTTGCTTTTCTTAACATTTCGCTCAGCTTTGAGGATCATTTAAATATCATTTGAAAGTCGAATAATGTCCCATGTGACTATCCGTTGTCTTCAGGTTCAATGACAAATAGTTGAAGCATCTTGAACAATACGGCGTGTCTGAAGA
Source organism: Leuctra nigra (assembly GCA_934045905.1). Taxonomy (NCBI): domain Eukaryota; kingdom Metazoa; phylum Arthropoda; class Insecta; order Plecoptera; family Leuctridae; genus Leuctra; species Leuctra nigra. The sequence continues at coordinate 1,881,474 of OW203762.1, read as the reverse complement.
TCATGACTTGTGCTGCGGAAACATTCGACTCGAAGTGCGTGTTGTGAACTGAGAACAATCCGCGATGTGTACAGACTTCAGTGTATAGAATTACATAGATGTGTGTGACATTCCTGTTACAAATTACCAAAGATAACGTATTGAATGATTATGTACAGTATTTTAAGCGCCGATTGAGGCCTAAACTTCTCGCTACACGAATATGTCGACTTCACAATCAGAAACTAAACAATCTCCTGTGTAGAACAGACTCGACTAGTCATTAGTTAAACACAACTCAGTTAGATTCGCATATTTCAAAGAACTCGATTTCATTGCTTCTGATAAAGGACACGATGAATTATTTTGCTGTGGAACCGTACAATATAACTAGATACCTATTCCTGTGCGTGTATTGTTGTGTACATGATCACTAATAAACTTATTATTATATTATTGTAACATTGTAAGAGTCGCTCACATATTATATTATAATAATGAATTATTTGTAATATAAGTAATATGTTGCCAAACTATTGTGTATTGTTTACAACCCAACATCTTATCCTTTGACAAGAATGCGTTTAAATTCAACCAAACACATTTATTACTTAAATAAAATGCCTTTGAAACTTTCTTATTTAAATATAAATAATGCCTTTCGACACATTTCTTACTTAAATAAAATACCTTCGACACAATTACTTAAATAAAAGGCCTTTGACAATTTATTTTCTTAAAATAAATGCCTTTGATACCAGTCTATTAAATTCAGTGAGATTTTGTTGGACCAGCAATTCAGGACGTGGGGTCGAATCACTGTTCGAATAATTTATTAAAACTTGTTAATGAAATGTGGAATATCTGCTGTGCGTCTGTTGAATCAGTGGGAATGATTTGACCCGTGACGTCTTCCCAATACATCGCTCTCTATTCATCATGTAGTACATTGTCAGACGCCATTTTATGTCGGCTTAAAACTTTCAAAACTCTAATCACTTTGATAACTCATTGTTACAGTTTAACGGTTTGTTAACTTATCGAAACAGCACACCCAGGGACTCATAAATTACAAACTATTATGTATTATGTCAAGTAATAAATTCCACCTAGCTTTAGGGTTCTTATTTGCTATTAATTATCAATTTACGATGATTCCCGCACGGAAGGGGTGGGGGTGTGGGTGGTCTCCATAGCAACCACGGGTGGCGCCAACACGAGCAGAGACATGGCGCCTAAACCAAAACAAACCAATCATAACTCACGCGCGTCATTCTTCCAGAAGACATCTGTTAAAGAAGCGAAGACGCGTATCCGGGAATGTTGACTTGATATTGTAATCTCGGTAGACAATTGTCGCGGACATCTGGAGTCAGAGGAGCAGGTGAGCTATCGGGGAATGTTGACAAGGACTTGATATTGTAATCTCGCGAGACAATTGTCGCGGACATCTGGAGTCAGAGGAGCAGGTGAGCTATCAGGGAATGTTGACAAGGACTTGATATTGTAATCTCGCGAGACAATTGTCGCGCACATCTGGAGTCAGAGGAGCAGGTGAGCTATCGGGGAATGTTGACAAGGACTTGATATTGTAATCTCGCGAGACAATTGTCGCGCACATCTGGAGTCAGAGGAGCAGGTGAGCTATCGGGGAATGTTGACAAGGACTTGATATTGTAATCTCGCGAGACAATTGTCGCGGACATCTGGAGTCAGAGGAGCAGGTGAGCTATCGGGGAATGTTGACAAGGACTTGATATTGTAATCTCGCGAGACAATTGTCGCGCACATCTGGAGTCAGAGGAGCAGGTGAGCTATCGGGGAATGTTGACAAGGACTTGATATTGTAATCTCGCGAGACAATTGTCGCGCACATCTGGAGTCAGAGGAGCAGGTGAGCTATCGGGGAATGTTGACAAGGACTTGATATTGTAATCTCGCGAGACAATTGTCGCGCACATCTGGAGTCAGAGGAGCAGGTGAGCTATCGGGGAATGTTGACAAGGACTTGATATTGTAATCTCGCGAGACAATTGTCGCGGACATCTGGAGTCAGAGGAGCAGGTGAGCTATCGGGGAATGTTGACAAGGACTTGATATTGTAATCTCGCGAGACAATTGTCGCGCACATCTGGAGTCAGAGGAGCAGGTGAGCTATCGGGGAATGTTGACAAGGACTTGATATTGTAATCTCGCGAGACAATTGTCGCGCACATCTGGAGTCAGAGGAGCAGGTGAGCTATCGGGGAATGTTGACAAGGACTTGATATTGTAATCTCGCGAGACAATTGTCGCGGACATCTGGAGTCAGAGGAGCAGGTGAGCTATCGGGGAATGTTGACAAGGACTTGATATTGTAATCTCGCGAGACAATTGTCGCGGACATCTGGAGTCAGAGGAGCAGGTGAGCTATCGGGGAATGTTGACAAGGACTTGATATTGTAATCTCGTGAGACAATTGTCGCGCACATCTGGAGTCAGAGGAGCAGGTGAGCTATCGGGGAATGTTGACAAGGACTTGATATTGTAATCTCGCGAGACAATTGTCGCGCACATCTGGAGTCAGAGGAGCAGGTGAGCTATCGGGGAATGTTGACAAGGACTTGATATTGTAATCTCGCGAGACAATTGTCGCGCACATCTGGAGTCAGAGGAGCAGGTGAGCTATCGGGGAATGTTGACAAGGACTTGATATTGTAATCTCGCGAGACAATTGTCGCGGACATCTGGAGTCAGAGGAGCAGGTGAGCTATCGGGGAATGTTGACAAGGACTTGATATTGTAATCTCGCGAGACAATTGTCGCGCACATCTGGAGTCAGAGGAGCAGGTGAGCTATCGGGGAATGTTGACAAGGACTTGATATTGTAATCTCGCGAGACAATTGTCGCGCACATCTGGAGTCAGAGGAGCAGGTGAGCTATCGGGGAATGTTGACAAGGACTTGATATTGTAATCTCGCGAGACAATTGTCGCGCACATCTGGAGTCAGAGGAGCAGGTGAGCTATCGGGGAATGTTGACAAGGACTTGATATTGTAATCTCGCGAGACAATTGTCGCGCACATCTGGAGTCAGAGGAGCAGGTGAGCTATCGGGGAATGTTGACAAGGACTTGATATTGTAATCTCGCGAGACAATTGTCGCGCACATCTGGAGTCAGAGGAGCAGGTGAGCTATCGGGGAATGTTGACAAGGACTTGATATTGTAATCTCGCGAGACAATTGTCGCGCACATCTGGAGTCAGAGGAGCAGGTGAGCTATCGGGGAATGTTGACAAGGACTTGATATTGTAATCTCGCGAGACAATTGTCGCGGACATCTGGAGTCAGAGGAGCAGGTGAGCTATCGGGGAATGTTGACAAGGACTTGATATTGTAATCTCGCGAGACAATTGTCGCGCACATCTGGAGTCAGAGGAGCAGGTGAGCTATCGGGGAATGTTGACAAGGACTTGATATTGTAATCTCGCGAGACAATTGTCGCGGACATCTGGAGTCAGAGGAGCAGGTGAGCTATCGGGGAATGTTGACAAGGACTTGATATTGTAATCTCGCGAGACAATTGTCGCGGACATCTGGAGTCAGAGTAGCAGGTGAGCTATCGGGGAATGTTGACAAGGACTTGATATTGTAATCTCGCGAGACAATTGTCGCGCACATCTGGAGTCAGAGGAGCAGGTGAGCTATCGGGGAATGTTGACAAGGACTTGATATTGTAATCTCGCGAGACAATTGTCGCGCACATCTGGAGTCAGAGGAGCAGGTGAGCTATCGGGGAATGTTGACAAGGACTTGATATTGTAATCTCGCGAGACAATTGTCGCGGACATCTGGAGTCAGAGGAGCAGGTGAGCTATCGGGGAATGTTGACAAGGACTTGATATTGTAATCTCGCGAGACAATTGTCGCGGACATCTGGAGTCAGAGGAGCAGGTGAGCTATCGGGGAATGTTGACAAGGACTTGATATTGTAATCTCGCGAGACAATTGTCGCGGACATCTGGAGTCAGAGGAGCAGGTGAGCTATCGGGGAATGTTGACAAGGACTTGATATTGTAATCTCGCGAGACAATTGTCGCGCACATCTGGAGTCAGAGGAGCAGGTGAGCTATCGGGGAATGTTGACAAGGACTTGATATTGTAATCTCGCGAGACAATTGTCGCGGACATCTGGAGTCAGAGGAGCAGGTGAGCTATCGGGGAATGTTGACAAGGACTTGATATTGTAATCTCGCGAGACAATTGTCGCGCACATCTGGAGTCAGAGGAGCAGGTGAGCTATCGGGGAATGTTGACAAGGACTTGATATTGTAATCTCGCGAGACAATTGTCGCGGACATCTGGAGTCAGAGGAGCAGGTGAGCTATCGGGGAATGTTGACAAGGACTTGATATTGTAATCTCGCGAGACAACTGTCGCGCACATCTGGAGTCAGAGGAGCAGGTGAGCTATCGGGGAATGTTGACAAGGACTTGATATTGTAATCTCGCGAGACAATTGTCGCGCACATCTGGAGTCAGAGGAGCAGGTGAGCTATCGGGGAATGTTGACAAGGACTTGATATTGTAATCTCGCGAGACAATTGTCGCGGACATCTGGAGTCAGAGGAGCAGGTGAGCTATCGGGGAATGTTGACAAGGACTTGATATTGTAATCTCGCGAGACAATTGTCGCGCACATCTGGAGTCAGAGGAGCAGGTGAGCTATCGGGGAATGTTGACAAGGACTTGATATTGTAATCTCGCGAGACAATTGTCGCGCACATCTGGAGTCAGAGGAGCAGGTGAGCTATCGGGGAATGTTGACAAGGACTTGATATTGTAATCTCGCGAGACAATTGTCGCGGACATCTGGAGTCAGAGGAGCAGGTGAGCTATCGGGGAATGTTGACAAGGACTTGATATTGTAATCTCGCGAGACAATTGTCGCGCACATCTGGAGTCAGAGGAGCAGGTGAGCTATCGGGGAATGTTGACAAGGACTTGATATTGTAATCTCGCGATACAATTGTCGCGCACATCTGGAGTCAGAGGAGCAGGTGAGCTATCGGGGAATGTTGACAAGGACTTGATATTGTAATCTCGCGAGACAATTGTCGCGGACATCTGGAGTCAGAGGAGCAGGTGAGCTATCGGGGAATGTTGACAAGGACTTGATATTGTAATCTCGCGAGACAATTGTCGCGGACATCTGGAGTCAGAGGAGCAGGTGAGCTATCGGGGAATGTTAACAAGGACTTGATATTGTAATCTCGCGAGACAATTGTCGCGGACATCTGGAGTCAGAGGAGCAGGTGAGCTATCGGGGAATGTTGACAAGGACTTGATATTGTAATCTCGCGAGACAATTGTCGCGCACATCTGGAGTCAGAGGAGCAGGTGAGCTATCGGGGAATGTTGACAAGGACTTGATATTGTAATCTCGCGAGACAATTGTCGCGGACATCTGGAGTCAGAGGAGCAGGTGAGCTATCGGGGAATGTTGACAAGGACTTGATATTGTAATCTCGCGAGACAATTGTCGCGCACATCTGGAGTCAGAGGAGCAGGTGAGCTATCGGGGAATGTTGACAAGGACTTGATATTGTAATCTCGCGAGACAATTGTCGCGCACATCTGGAGTCAGAGGAGCAGGTGAGCTATCGGGGAATGTTGACAAGGACTTGATATTGTAATCTCGCGAGACAATTGTCGCGGACATCTGGAGTCAGAGGAGCAGGTGAGCTATCGGGGAATGTTGACAAGGACTTGATATTGTAATCTCGCGAGACAATTGTCGCGCACATCTGGAGTCAGAGGAGCAGGTGAGCTATCGGGGAATGTTGACAAGGACTTGATATTGTAATCTCGCGAGACAATTGTCGCGCACATCTGGAGTCAGAGGAGCAGGTGAGCTATCGGGGAATGTTGACAAGGACTTGATATTGTAATCTCGCGAGACAATTGTCGCGGACATCTGGAGTCAGAGGAGCAGGTGAGCTATCGGGGAATGTTGACAAGGACTTGATATTGTAATCTCGCGAGACAATTGTCGCGCACATCTGGAGTCAGAGGAGCAGGTGAGCTATCGGGGAATGTTGACAAGGACTTGATATTGTAATCTCGGTAGACAATTGTCGCGCACATCTGGAGTCAGAGGAGCAGGTGAGCTATCGGGGAATGTTGACAAGGACTTGATATTGTAATCTCGCGAGACAATTGTCGCGCACATCTGGAGTCAGAGTAGCAGGTGAGCTATCGGGGAATGTTGACAAGGACTTGATATTGTAATCTCGCGAGACAATTGTCGCGCACATCTGGAGTCAGAGGAGCAGGTGAGCTATCGGGGAATGTTGACAAGGACTTGATATTGTAATCTCGCGAGACAATTGTCGCGCACATCTGGAGTCAGAGGAGCAGGTGAGCTATCGGGGAATGTTGACAAGGACTTGATATTGTAATCTCGCGAGACAATTGTCGCGCACATCTGGAGTCAGAGGAGCAGGTGAGCTATCGGGGAATGTTGACAAGGACTTGATATTGTAATCTCGCGAGACAATTGTCGCGGACATCTGGAGTCAGAGGAGCAGGTGAGCTATCGGGGAATGTTGACAAGGACTTGATATTGTAATCTCGCGAGACAATTGTCGCGCACATCTGGAGTCAGAGGAGCAGGTGAGCTATCGGGGAATGTTGACAAGGACTTGATATTGTAATCTCGCGAGACAATTGTCGCGGACATCTGGAGTCAGAGGAGCAGGTGAGCTATCGGGGAATGTTGACAAGGACTTGATATTGTAATCTCGCGAGACAATTGTCGCGCACATCTGGAGTCAGAGGAGCAGGTGAGCTATCGGGGAATGTTGACAAGGACTTGATATTGTAATCTCGCGAGACAATTGTCGCGCACATCTGGAGTCAGAGGAGCAGGTGAGCTATCGGGGAATGTTAACAAGGACTTGATATTGTAATCTCGCGAGACAATTGTCGCGCACATCTGGAGTCAGAGGAGCAGGTGAGCTATCGGGGAATGTTGACAAGGACTTGATATTGTAATCTCGCGAGACAATTGTCGCGCACATCTGGAGTCAGAGGAGCAGGTGAGCTATCGGGGAATGTTGACAAGGACTTGATATTGTAATCTCGCGAGACAATTGTCGCGCACATCTGGAGTCAGAGGAGCAGGTGAGCTATCGGGGAATGTTGACAAGGACTTGATATTGTAATCTCGCGAGACAATTGTCGCGCACATCTGGAGTCAGAGTAGCAGGTGAGCTATCGGGGAATGTTGACAAGGACTTGATATTGTAATCTCGCGAGACAATTGTCGCGCACATCTGGAGTCAGAGGAGCAGGTGAGCTATCGGGGAATGTTGACAAGGACTTGATATTGTAATCTCGCGAGACAATTGTCGCGCACATCTGGAGTCAGAGGAGCAGGTGAGCTATCGGGGAATGTTAACAAGGACTTGATATTGTAATCTCGCGAGACAATTGTCGCGCACATCTGGAGTCAGAGGAGCAGGTGAGCTATCGGGGAATGTTGACAAGGACTTGATATTGTAATCTCGCGAGACAATTGTCGCGCACATCTGGAGTCAGAGGAGCAGGTGAGCTATCGGGGAATGTTGACAAGGACTTGATATTGTAATCTCGCGAGACAATTGTCGCGGACATCTGGAGTCAGAGGAGCAGGTGAGCTATCGGGGAATGTTGACAAGGACTTGATATTGTAATCTCGCGAGACAATTGTCGCGCACATCTGGAGTCAGAGGAGCAGGTGAGCTATCGGGGAATGTTGACAAGGACTTGATATTGTAATCTCGCGAGACAATTGTCGCGCACATCTGGAGTCAGAGGAGCAGGTGAGCTATCGGGGAATGTTAACAAGGACTTGATATTGTAATCTCGCGAGACAATTGTCGCGCACATCTGGAGTCAGAGGAGCAGGTGAGCTATCGGGGAATGTTGACAAGGACTTGATATTGTAATCTCGCGAGACAATTGTCGCGCACATCTGGAGTCAGAGGAGCAGGTGAGCTATCGGGGAATGTTGACAAGGACTTGATATTGTAATCTCGCGAGACAATTGTCGCGCACATCTGGAGTCAGAGGAGCAGGTGAGCTATCGGGGAATGTTGACAAGGACTTGATATTGTAATCTCGCGAGACAATTGTCGCGGACATCTGGAGTCAGAGGAGCAGGTGAGCTATCGGGGAATGTTGACAAGGACTTGATATTGTAATCTCGCGAGACAATTGTCGCGCACATCTGGAGTCAGAGGAGCAGGTGAGCTATCGGGGAATGTTGACAAGGACTTGATATTGTAATCTCGCGAGACAATTGTCGCGCACATCTGGAGTCAGAGGAGCAGGTGAGCTATCGGGGAATGTTGACAAGGACTTGATATTGTAATCTCGCGAGACAATTGTCGCGCACATCTGGAGTCAGAGGAGCAGGTGAGCTATCGGGGAATGTTGACAAGGACTTGATATTGTAATCTCGCGAGACAATTGTCGCGCACATCTGGAGTCAGAGGAGCAGGTTAGCTATCGGGGAATGTTGACAAGGACTTGATATTGTAATCTCGCGAGACAATTGTCGCGCACATCTGGAGTCAGAGTAGCAGGTGAGCTATCGGGGAATGTTGACAAGGACTTGATATTGTAATCTCGCGAGACAATTGTCGCGCACATCTGGAGTCAGAGGAGCAGGTGAGCTATCGGGGAATGTTGACAAGGACTTGATATTGTAATCTCGCGAGACAATTGTCGCGGACATCTGGAGTCAGAGGAGCAGGTGAGCTATCGGGGAATGTTGACAAGGACTTGATATTGTAATCTCGCGAGACAATTGTCGCGCACATCTGGAGTCAGAGGAGCAGGTGAGCTATCGGGGAATGTTGACAAGGACTTGATATTGTAATCTCGCGAGACAATTGTCGCGGACATCTGGAGTCAGAGGAGCAGGTGAGCTATCGGGGAATGTTGACAAGGACTTGATATTGTAATCTCGCGAGACAATTGTCGCGGACATCTGGAGTCAGAGGAGCAGGTGAGCTATCGGGGAATGTTGACAAGGACTTGATATTGTAATCTCGCGAGACAATTGTCGCGCACATCTGGAGTCAGAGGAGCAGGTGAGCTATCGGGGAATGTTGACAAGGACTTGATATTGTAATCTCGCGAGACAATTGTCGCGGACATCTGGAGTCAGAGGAGCAGGTGAGCTATCGGGGAATGTTGACAAGGACTTGATATTGTAATCTCGCGAGACAATTGTCGCGCACATCTGGAGTCAGAGGAGCAGGTGAGCTATCGGGGAATGTTGACAAGGACTTGATATTGTAATCTCGCGAGACAATTGTCGCGCACATCTGGAGTCAGAGTAGCAGGTGAGTTATCGGGGAATGTTGACAAGGACTTGATATTGTAATCTCGCGAGACAATTGTCGCGCACATCTGGAGTCAGAGGAGCAGGTGAGCTATCGGGGAATGTTGACAAGGACTTGATATTGTAATCTCGCGAGACAATTGTCGCGCACATCTGGAGTCAGAGGAGCAGGTGAGCTATCGGGGAATGTTGACAAGGACTTGATATTGTAATCTCGCGAGACAATTGTCGCGGACATCTGGAGTCAGAGTAGCAGGTGAGCTATCGGGGAATGTTGACAAGGACTTGATATTGTAATCTCGCGAGACAATTGTCGCGCACATCTGGAGTCAGAGGAGCAGGTGAGCTATCGGGGAATGTTGACAAGGACTTGATATTGTAATCTCGCGAGACAATTGTCGCGCACATCTGGAGTCAGAGGAGCAGGTGAGCTATCGGGGAATCGATCTGCAAGAGGCTGCGTCTCAGATGTAATCTTACATCAGTCTTACATTGTGAGACAGCATTGCAGGGAGAAAACATAATTTCATGACACAACCAGTTTTAATATTTTTAGAGTTAAGCCTGATTTACACGATACAGTTTCTTGAACAACTTTTGTGTCACATTCTCACTTTTCATACAAATTTGTGTTTACAAGAAGCAATTCTTGTCACAGAATTTGAGCACAACTCATACCATTCTAATTTCTACAAGAAGTGTGACACATAAGTTAAACAAGAAATAGCTCCGTGCAAATTGGGCTTTATGGTTGATAGAACTAAATTATGTCGATTTGGACTATATCGTCATATCAACAACCAATGCCATTTCTAGAATGAAGGTAGGGTATTGAAAAACTGGCCCTATAGTGTCGTTCATAACGATTTATCATTGAGATTGTTTTCAACTGCCTAAAGACGACGAGTGAATAATAGGTAAGGAAGGAGGAAATTGTGGCTTATTAAGTAGGCAACCCACTGGCGTTACTCTGATGTTGCAGTTGTGCGGGGGCGTGGGGGTGGGGGGCATTTGGATCGAATGAATACCTTAAAAATAATAATAAATCATATCGATTAACGTAATGAAAATCCGTGTAAAAATACCAGCCAAGTCTCTTCAACTAAAAAAAAAAAAAAAAAAGTCTAAAAATTTGGCACTCAAAAGGGGGAAGCTGAATAGCGCCAACAGGAATAACGCCAACACAATGTTAATTAAAAGGGCTGCAAGAACACTAACTTTTCTGTTGGCGTTGTTCCAGGGACGAAAGAATTATATGTTACAACTGGAATAACTCCTACACCGTGTTGGCGTTCTTCCAGTGGTATTTCACGGTACTTCACTACCGTGACATACCGTTCCAGACGGTATTTCACTGGAACAACACCAACGTTTTTTAGGCGTTATTCCGGGGACGACAGAATTACATCTTACCACTTCGTCGCCTCAAAATGTATTTGAACTAACTCCATTTTTGCATTTTTTCATGTTTTTGGTTTATATTGTTCTCCAGAATGCACTTGTTCTATATCCACTCCATATATAGCGAGAATTGTATTCAAATCGGTCTAAATCCCTAAAAACAATTGGTAAAAGTCAAAATGTTCACTCTTTATCAGAATGCAATTGTACTAACTCCATAATTCAAATTTCCCAGACAGAATTCACCGGAAGTAACAGTGTCTAAGCCAATCACAGGCCAGCTTCCATCGCTGACAGCTTACCTCGACGCATGTGGAGAAATGTGACAGAGAGATGTGCGAGATGTCTTCTTACGGGCAAAAATATGTAATATTATCTTCTTCTTCTTCTTCTTCTTCTTCTTTAACTTATATACTAGGATACAATCCTGTTCAAAACCAATTTAAAACGTTTTGTACTAAGCTCTTCATTCTAATGAGTCCTTCCATCTCTTGTTTGGACGTCCTATTCTTCTCTTTCCCCGTGCAACCCTAACTAATCGCCCTTGATCCATCCTTGAAATGGGTTCATCCCAAAGAAGTCTTCTTTCCTTAATCCAATCAGCCACATCTGTAACTCTGCAGGTGTCCCTTATACTTTCATTCCGCATCCGATCCAGTCTCGTTTTACCTAATATTCTTCTTAAGACTTTCATTTCGGTTACCTGCGACTGATGTCTTGTCTTAGATGTGTCGGGTCTTGTTTCAGAAGCATAGGATATAATGGGTCTTATTACGCTCTTATATATCTGCGACTTCGCATCCTGCCGCAAGAACTTGTTCCTCCATATAACATCTCCCAAACATCCCGCTACTCTGTTGGCCTTCATGATTTGTCCATTCACCTCCTTCTCTATGTGTCCATAACTGGTGACAGTCGTTCCCAAGTACTTGTATTCTAAAACTTGCTCAATAATGTCCCCATTAACCACTATTTTGCATCGAATGGGCTCTTTAATATTAATATTAAAAATTAATAATATTATTAATATTAATATTATTAATATTTAATGTAATATTATAAGTATAATAATTAAACTGGGCTGGAAGCGATGTGAATAATGATTTGTAGGTACTATTGCACTAAGTTGAATGTTATTTAATACGGTGGGAAGCCTGCAAGACATGATTTATACGTGATTCAAATTTTACGTTTCGTCATATTAAGGGAAATAATAAGTAATAATATTTTTCCTTCGTCAATGATATTAATTAATTGTATTACCAAATGAATAACTAGGAAAACGCTCAGTGTAACGCGTTGATAAGCGAGCACGGGTACGTGCAAATTCTCGAACCGGAAATGCGTACACAACGCACAGAAAACATATACATCCATATGGAATTGATTATGATATCAACTTAAAAGTGTATGCTTTTCATCGAAACTTTAAAATAGCATCTAAGCACCTGGTTCATAAAGCAAATCAGAATCAATTTTCAATTGGCACTGGAAAACATTCATTTCGATACTTCATTACTGACAGATATTAAAAATGTAAATAACTTCATACGTTCTTAACTGATTGGGATGAAATTTTGTAAAATAAGAGACAATATTGGTCTTAATGATCATGCAAAATATGAGTTTGATCAGAATTATCGAAGACCGTTTTCATTTTTCAGCCTATCAGGAGATATTTATTTAAATTTTAACCAATGAATCTGAGTAACGCGTTGATGAGCGAGCACGGATACGCGCAACACCTCGAACCGAAATTCTGTCTATCGAAAATGTCATTAAAAGCCAATAATTCTAAAATTTCGCCACAGATTTGTATAGAAATCTCAAAACATTCCTAAAATATTGGTCCAAATAACCATGCAAAGCTTTAAGTTGATCAATTGAACCTTTATGATTGAACTGTTCCGTGTTAATTTTCAAAAATCACAGGATCTCCTTCAAAAAATATACCTGAGACCACTCATATGATATAAGTGTGTCTACACAATATCAGATCGACTGTTGAACGGTCATTATCAGTTTCATTTGCGTTTGAAAGTTTCTGCTCTAACTACCTTGCCTTGAACTGAAGAGTCGAAGTCGCCGTGAATTTGACAGCCAACACGCTAATAGTCCGTAAAATGTCAATAACGTTTGGATTTAAACACAGATTAGTATGAAAATTGTCAAAAATGCAGATAATGTTGGACCCAACCATCATGCGAAGTTATAAGTTGATCGTTCAATCGGTTATAGTTTAAATTTCTAAAAACACAGGAAAGATGGTTTTAAATTTTAACCAATGGGAGGATTTGGCTGAAACTTTGTTTGATTGGGTACAATGTTGGGGGTAATGACTTGTCAAAATTTCAATTTGATCAAAACAACCAATCGAAAGTTAATTTTTTTTAAATTTGAACCAATCAATGGATTTCAAAAAAATTAGGGTCTGCAACAATCAGAAATGTTACGTACATGTGTGCAAAATTTCAGCTCGATCGAAGAAAAACTCTGACCTGTATATCGTCAGTAACAGAAAAAAAAAAAAACAAACAAAAAAAAAAACAGAGGTCCGTGCCAAAAGAGCCAAATGGAGACGCTCGCTTCGCTCGCTCAATAAGCGATCACTACTTTAAAAAACAACCAATACATTGATTTCATTCTCATGCCTATGCTACAATGCTAGGAGTTAGTTCAATCATTCAAAAAAAAATCATTTTATTGGTGACAAGTGAACTATCTCCAACCGGAAATTAGCTGGTTTTAGATGATTGACTTATTAAATAGATGTAATATTCACGAAAACATATAAGTAATAACCATATATTAATTTAGTATTGAAATAATCCACTTGTAGACACTTTATATATCAAATTAACCCTGTTGAAACTTCGACTAGCTCTAGCTCAAAATGGCCATTTTGGAGTTAGTTCAAACACATTCTGAGGCGACGCGACTGGAATAACGACTGGAATTGGCGTTCTCCCACTGGACTAACGCCAACAAAATGTTGGCGTTATTCCGTTGGCGTTATTCCAGTTGGCGTTATTCAGTCTACTCCTGAAAAGTAGTGATATCAAAAAATGGCCAAGTCGAAACTTTACAAAAAATACTTGGCGCATCGTGCATATAAATAGTAAAGAAGTAGGCCGGAAATCTAATTTACTCATTTATTAATAAAATGTGACTATATTCCCCTAAAAATGATGTGCTGAGTATTTTTTTGAAAAGTTTCGACTTGGCCATTTAATTTTTTGATTTTTCATTTTTTTTTTTAGTTGAAGAGACTTGGCTGGTATTTTACACGGAGTGTTTTTTATTGGGATATCACTCCTTTATTCAGTTTATTCTTACAACTTGTAACATATATTGTTTCACCAAAGACTATTCCTTAAAAAAAAACGCCTTTGTGATTTGATTGCTAAGAAAAATTGTGCTTGTTATTATGTATATGCTATAAATATATGCTGTGAAGTATAGCGAAAGTTTCGTTCCAATTGGTCCAGCCCTTCTCGAGTTATAGCATCACTTCCGGTTTTCAAAATGGCGTCTGACATCACTGCCACCTATAGTGTGTTTCTATGAATTTTACGTAACATTATAAGCCTTCTGAATATGTAGTTATTGTTCTTAGAGATGATTTTAGTCAGATTTGACATTTTTATGACGTCATTTCCGGTTTTGGTAATAGAACATTTCTATTTCGACTATTGAAATTTTATAAAGAAGTACGTCCGAATCGTTTGGCGCTAGTTTCGTCCCGATAGGTCCATCCATTTTTGAGATATGACGTCACTTCAGGTTTCAAAATGACGGCACCAAAAATTCGTAAGGGCAAGGTATCATCAGATGCCAAAAGTGCACATGTGGTAAAAATTTCAGGTTGATCGGTTCAGCGTTTAGGCTGTGGCGGTGATAGTGGGGTTGCCTGATATCAGAATCAGAATCAGAATCAGAAAGTGGTGTAATTTTACGTATTTCACGGCCCTCTAGCTCGCAAATGGCATAACTTATTGACTGTTCACAACAATGTGAGATTTTTCAATTTTAAGATCCAGTAGGCCGAAAATTCCATGTTGTTGCTTACAGTAAAAGTGTTTGGTCTGCTCCTCAGTTTATACAGGCATTTACGGTATGTTGAGTGAGTGTGAGTGTATACGGTACGACTTGGCTGGGTGGAGCGACCGCTCCACTAGATAGAAGGGATTTAAATAATTTAGTTGATCAAATCGACAATGGTCTATAGTTAAATAGTTAAATTCTGTAGTTAAATTGAAAACTTTACATCACTCGCGTATTGTAGTCAGACCCTCTCCCAGACCCAAATCTGACCGGGTTTATAATATTACCTTTACAATTGTCTACATGTACTCAGTGTTCGAATTGGGAAATGTGTTTTGGGGGGATGGTGTATGTATGTATGTTTATTTTTCTACAATTTGTTACATTGAACAGGTGGTAGAGGTCTTAATACTAAATATTTTCTAGAATCTAAGTCAAATTAAAATACAACTAAAACAATCTTATAGGTTAAAGTAATTTATATAAATTAATAAAAATAAAAAAACGATACAGTCAGTAAAACGATAAAACGATACAGTCAGTTAAGGGGGGGGGGGGGGGGGGGGGCTGGACCTCAAGTTTTCACCGCTGGGCGTCTTTTGGATTTTTGGATTTTGGAGGCTGCAAGATAATGTAATTGCAAGGCGGAAATGGTAAAAGTAAATAATTACCAATAGGTACCATGCCAATTTGTTACAAGTTCAAAGTTCAATATAGTTAATAATTATTTTTGTATTGTAGTTTTAACAATGAATTATAAATTGTCATATTTGTTAATTGTAAGCTGCCATATGATCTTTGACGCCTTTAGCAGTGCAAGTTATTTATTCTGGCGCCAACACACGTAGAAGTCAAGTATGTTTAATGAGGGGATGATTTTGTCCCTAAATTCATTATGGGGGGATGGTCATGCCCATAAATTCGTCATCCCCCCCCCCCCCCCCCCCCCAATTCGAACACTGCCTGTACTACAAACATCCATAGCTTCAACTGGATTTACAAAAATTGAGCGGGTCATAAATCTTTTAAAAATGAACTTAACTTTATTTTTTAAAGGTTTTTATGGTACAGGTAACTAATTAAAAGGTAATCCCAAAATCTGAAGATACGCAACTGGAAACCTTCTCAATATAAGCCTCTCGACTGAGGAAACCTTCTCAAAATAAGCCTCTCGACTGAGGGAACTTTCTTAATATATGCCTCTTGACTGAGGGAAACTTCTTAATATAAGCCTCTCGACTGAGGGAACCTTCTCAATATAAGCCTCGCGACTGAGGGAACCTTCTCAATATATGATTCTTGACTGAGGGAAGCTTCTTAATATAAGCCTCTCGACTGAGGGAACCTTCTCAATATAAGCCTCTCGACTGAGGGAACCTTCTCAATATAAGCCTCGCGACTGAGGGAACCTTCTCAATATAAGCCTCGCGACTGAGGGAACCTTCTTAATATAAGCCTCTTGACTGAGGGAACCTTCTCAATATAAGCCTCGCGACTGAGGGAATCTTCTTAATATAAGCCTCTTGACTGAGGGAATCTTCTTAATATAAGCCTCTCGACTGAGGGAACCTTCTCAATATAAGCCTCTTGACTGAGGGAATCTTCTTAATATAAGCCTCTCG
Source organism: Leuctra nigra (assembly GCA_934045905.1). NCBI lineage: Eukaryota > Metazoa > Arthropoda > Insecta > Plecoptera > Leuctridae > Leuctra > Leuctra nigra. The sequence continues at coordinate 1,865,055 of OW203762.1, read as the reverse complement.
ACTGAGGGAACCTTCTCAATATAAGCCTCTTGACTGAGGGAACCTTGTCAATATAAGCCTCGCGACTGAGGGAACCTTCTTAATATAAGCCTCGCGACTGAGGGAACCTTCTTAATATAAGCCTCTTGACTGAGGGAACCTTCTCAATATATGATTCTTGACTGAGGGAACCTTCTCAATATAAGCCTCTCGACTGAGGGAATTCACAAACATCAACCGGAAATGGAACCCGGGCATTGTAAATCCATAACTTTCTGCCTGAGCCAACTGGTATAAAATCTTATTTATTGATCTGTTTGATGCGGAAAATCCGCGTGTCTTTTGAAGATATCTTGGAAATAATATTGAGAGAGTAAACAAGAAGATGAAGCCATGTTATCGGCCATAACTTCTAAACTCATAAGATGCTAAACATTGCGTTGCGGTCTGTGAAGAGCTCAAGAAGAGATGATGTCGTTTCAGCATTTGTATCAGTTTCAGCCAACAACGGAAATAATCATCCTTTAGCACTCTAAAACGCGATTTGAAAATGATCTTGACAACTGAAGAGGTTTTGGTTTGAAATTATGCGTGTAATCTACTGAGTCGATCAGGATCTGAATCAGTGCAATAAACCAGGTGTTCTCGAGGAATGTCTTAAGTGTTTCGCTGCTGAGGTGTGAGATTTACACCTCTTCATTGATCATTGATCTCACTTCACTCGCCTCTGTCACGTGCTCAGACACCTACTGTGTAACCGATCGTGTGGCTCCATTTTTTCCATTTTTTCTGGTTCATCGAGTTACAGGAAAATACAAGAGCTGCTGTTGGGATTTCTGTATAAATAAATTATAATATAACACGGTAATACAAAATACTATCTCAGCTGTTGTGCCGTTCAGTAGGTAATCATTATTTAATATAATTATTTCTTTAGACAGACTTACTAAAGCGCTCTTCATGTTTCATAGTTTTGTTCAACGAATGTAACGGCGTAGGCTGACTTCAATACGTATCACTTAGAACAGATCATAATTGATTATTGAATTCAATGAATTGAATGAAACATTGAATTATATACACTTTATTATGCTTTATATTTCGCGAAAGCTGTTTGATTTTGACGTTTGCCCTAACCAGGCGCGTATAGGAACTTTACTTTGAGTGGGGGTTCAAAATTATCGGGGATCGATGAAAGTGAGGAAAAAAAAGTTCACAGTCACAAGGGGGTCTGGGGGGTTCGCCCCCCAGTTTGCCCGCAGGGCCTTTTTTGAATTTTTGATACAAAAGAATCGAATTTGAAGCTATTTTGGCATTCTTATGAAAGAAATGTACAATGTGTGATATGCAATAATCTGTAACTGCTTGCTTCATCCCCATTGGCCCCACATTGAATTTTTTGAGTTTTTGATACAAAAGAATCGAATTTGAAGCAATTTTGGCATAATTTTCAAAGAAATTTAAAATGTGTGATATGCAATATTCTTGGAAAAACTTTAGACACAATGCATTATAGTATGTTCATCTTTTGATTTGATAAAATACCCAATGGCCCCCGCAGGGAATTTTTGAATTTGTAGTAAAAGAGAGCCGACTATGGATCGATTTTGGAATTACTTTGAAAAAGGTTGCAATAAGCAATAAGACAAATCTGTGTGTAAAGTTCGTTCACGGTAAGAATATCACTGACGTTTTAGTCGATCACGTCGTTCATTGGTCAGTCACTTGGACACTGCCCTGTCAATGGCAAGACTTTCTTCTTTGTATTATTGAAATTGTATAAATTATGTCAAATACACACTTTTTAATAGTAGAAAATATTAGGAAACTTCAATAAAACTGATTTATCTTCATCTACAGTCGTCTTTTACATATTTTTGAATATTGATATTTACATATGTAGGTATTGTTCGCTAGACTACAGTAGTACACGGCCGCCATTACGCCTTGATATTCTAAACGTGAACGAACTTTATCATATTTTAACGTGTAATATTACATTGTATTCATGAAGATGATCACGTTGGTCAAATGAGTTATTGTCTCATTGGTTGGAAATACCTCTGTTCAATTAGTTTTGCAAAACTTGGGAAAATTTTGCTAATTCAACCTCATAATGGAGCAAATCTGTGCATTTTTGGATCTCTCTATCAATTTTTTTGTATATCTGTGAGTGATATCAGGGGGTGTCAAGATGAAAAGTGGGGGGGCCCCCCTTTCTACGCGCCTGGCCCTAACAGAGTTTGGTTCCCATTTCAATACTTTTAGCTGTGAACAAGCTATAATAATCTCCATATTTTATAAGTATTAATCAGGAAGATGAACTAGAAATATTGCAACATTTCCCTCCAACATATTGGCCTGCAGTCGCTCTGCAGTTGCTTCTGTCGTTCATCATGCTAAGCCCATGAATGCAACACAAGTGTCGAATGCATCAATAGCTGCAGTGAAATGAATGCGTCTGCTGCACTGCATGATTGCGCAAGGAGGGATGCGCTCCTTTGACACGAGGATACAGCAGCAGCAAGCAAGGGAACACATCTAGCTCCAATCAATCATGTATACGTGTTTTAATACCAATAAGTTCATCAAGGTGGGTAAAATAACAAAGAGTGCGACATTAATGTAAACCTGAATGGCTAATTTATACACATTTCAAACGAGCATAATTTTTAGTTTTAAGCCCAATTTACACGGATTAATTTCTTGTTCAACTTCTGGGCCACACTTCTTGATGGAAATTAGAAAATGTTCTAAATTACATAAAGTTGAGTTCAAGTTCTGAGACAAGAAGTTGCATAGTGTAAACAAAATTGTATGGAAAATGGGAATGTGACACAGAATTTGTTCAAGAAATTGTACCGTGTAAATCAGGCTTTAGAAATGGTCAATGAAATTCTAAGAGTAACTAATTCTTAAAAATATTGTTTCTATTCCACGAGACAAAAAAAAATCATTTTATACACTCAAAGATTATCTTATAAACTAACCTAATTCCTATAAAAAAAACACAGTGATCAACAAAATGCCGTTCAAACAAACACAAAACAAAAACAAAAACATGTGAAATGGTTTGTAATGAAAGAATTGAATGAAAATTGAATGCAGTATTTGATCGTACATTTGAATGTCTTCATGCATGAGAGTGAGAGAGACAGAACTAAGTATACTGATGCGAGAGTAAGTGAGACAGAGCTACACCCATATGATGTGAGAGTAAGTGGGACAGAGCTACACCCATGTGAGAGTAAGAGAGACAGAGCTAACCCCGGCTTTTATCATGTTTCCGACATTTTAAAACCCTCCTCAACCAGAATGACTAAAACCCGAGAGAGCGTTGGCTTTCAGCTACATTTATACATTTCCACAGAGCATGGGTGAAATTAGAAGGAAATTTATCTGTCTACACTCTCAAAGTGTCAACAAATTTAATACTAAAACACTTTAAAAATAAAACATTTCTATAGTTTTTATTATAACATTACGTGGAGCTATATTTGCGGGCTCCGAGACAACGAAGCCTATAAACTCCGGCGACATTGAAAGAGTTTTACATCGTGTTTCTGAGGAGATTGAGTTGAGTGAAACAAACTGAAGTTCTCATCGCGTTACCATCGCAGACCAAGTCACATGAGATGGGATTATAACATGGCATTCTCACTTCGCAGACAGAATCTTACCAAGCCACATGAGATGGGATTATAACATGGCATTCTCACTTCGCAGACAGAATCTTACCAAGCCACATGAGATGGGATTATAACATGGCATTCTCACTTCGCAGACAGAATCTTACCAAGCCACATGAGATGGGATTATAACATGGCATTCTCACTTCGCAGACAGAATCTTACCAAGTCACATGAGATGGGATTATAACATGGCATTCTCACTTCGCAGACAGAATCTTACCAAGTCACATGAGATGGGATTATAACATGGCATTCTCACTTCGCAGACAGAATCTTACCAAGTCACATGAGATGGGATTATAACATGGCATTCTCACTTCGCAGACAGAATCTTACCAAGTCACATGAGATGGGATTATAACATGGCATTCTCACTTCGCAGACAGAATCTTACCAAGCCACATGAGATGGGATTATAACATGGCATTCTCACTTCGCAGACAGAATCTTACCAAGCCACATGAGATGGGATTATAACATGGCATTCTCACTTCGCAGACAGAATCTTACCAAGTCACATGAGATGGGATTATAACATGGCATTCTCACTTCGCAGACAGAATCTTACCAAGCCACATGAGATGGGATTATAACATGGCATTCTCACTTCGCAGAAGCACTTGTACACGGTACAATTTCTTTAACAACTTCTGCGTCACTTTCATACAATGTTGTATTTTACACGCAGTTACTTCTTGTCACAGAACTTGAGCTTAACTTTTACATCATTTAGAACATGTTCTAATTTCCGAAGTGTGGTGTGACAGAAGTTAAACAAGAAGTTGATCCGTGGAAATTGGCTGTGAAGCTGCGGGCTCTTATTGTAAAAATATGAACGGGACAAACCGCCCATGAAAACATGTCATGGTATATGAAATAAAATATCTATGCACAAATTATTCACAATTATTAAGCGAGCGGAGCGAGCGTCTCCACTTGAAACTTATGGCTCGAATCTCTGTTTTTTTTTATTTGTTTATCTGTGCTTTTGGCGTCTCCTGCCAAATGAAGCCTTGGATCAGGCTAATTTTTTCACGAAACTTATATTACTATACTGGTTGTGGTCAAAATGATTTTCAGCAAGTTTGCTCCTTTGGTTTCATCGGAAACTTGATTTTCGTATCGTAGCAACTAAATCTTCCACGAAATGTTCATAAAATACCTTTGGACCATGATAACTTTGTTTCTGTATAGGTATATCAGTAGGCAGTGACATTTGTTTCACAATTATTTTGACATTGACAGGAGTTGCTATTCTTGGAAGTATTTGGTGAACATAAGGTTTTGTGGTATTCTAGCCAATATCTGTAGAAAAATGGCTGTGATTTTGGGAGTGACGGGAAAGTATTTTGCTTCTCTTGGATATATTGAATGCAAGGTTTTGTGGCAATATTCCCAGTTTATGAAGAAAATTTTACCTCTTATGTTATCCTGCAAGTGATTATTTGAGGAATTATTTGTGATTATTTGATAGATCAAGGTTAGAGTGCTGCATACCGGTGCTTCGCTTATGCTCGCTTAAGAAAGAAGAAGAAAGAAGAAGAAGAAGAAGAAGAAGAAGAAGAAGAAGAAGAAGAAGAAGAAGAAGAAGAAGAAGAAGAAGAAGAAGAAGAAGAAGAAGAAGAAGAAGAAGAAGAAGAAGAAGAAGAAGAAGAAGAAGAAGAAGAAGAAGAAGAAGAAGAAGAAGAAGAAGAAGAAGAAAGAAGAAGAAGAAGAAGAAGAAGAAGAAGAAGAAGAAGAAGAAGAAGAAGAAGAAGAAGAAGAAGAAGAAGAAGAAGAAGAAGAAGAAGAAGAAGAAGAAGAAGAAGAAGAAGAAGAATGATTTGAAACAAACAATCATCTTATAAGTTTGTCTTTCCATCGCTGTCGTCACACCATGTTGTGTTTCCATCCTTGTTCAACCCAGCAGAAAGATCTACTTCTTCTCTTGCCACATTTTGTTATAAAGCATAAACACGGCAGTCAAAAGCTCTTGTATCAATTTGAACATCCATAATACATGAGCAAGTTACAACACTTTCCCAACACGGGATATTGGCCCCCTCCCCCTCCCCCAACCCCTATAACTCCCACACAATTCGAAAAAGAGAAATGAATATCACCTCATCTTTTCTTTTCCTCTTCTACTCTGAAACTTTGAATTGAGTCTGCGAATAGTGACGGCGAGGCGTCCATTTTCTCTTCTATTATTGGATTTCGCCACACCACGGCGCCACTGGGGCCTCATCTTTCGAGCGTCTGGCTTTCCGATCCAGATAATAATGTAGACACCACATATCATGCTCGATACACTCGGCTCCAGATAAAGATCAACATCGCTCTACTTTACTTCCCAGGAGACAGCTCTGCTTCAATCTCCACTTTCAAATGTAGTCAAGATATTTAGAGGGTTTGAAATTATACCGATTGAAATGTATTCACCACAATTGATTTTGTTTGTTGAAAAACAATATGCAACCACATTGCAACATTTTGCTTCTCATATATGTCATTACATTTCGAAAGAACGAGACAAATGTCTATGAACCCATTAAAGTGTTAATATTATTTTTATAATCTTCCTAAATACCCCTTCCTCGTTACTCCCATTTCATCTTGCAATGATTACTTCAAGAGCATATGAACCTTTGTGTATGAACAAAGAAAAGTTAAAAGTATAAATATTGCGATGCGCTGCACGGGTAATTTACAAAACGGTTTCGTCCTGTTTTTCTATTATAATACTGTCGTTTATGTATGTGATTTATTTGTAGACCTAATAGCATTTTCAATTTAATATCCGACAAACAAGATTAGAGCTCGCATCGGGGGCGCAAGTGTCAGTGGGGAGGGGGGGGGGGATGCAGAGGGGAGAGCAGAATGTATCTATACAAAGATCATTTGTATTAATTTTCCTAACCAATTTGATGATGAAAGTTGAGTGCGAACCATTCGACTGTAATAAAGAGCGTTTGAGGGGTGAGGGGAGGAGGAGGGGGAGAGGTTAAACCTTTGGGGAGCAACTTACTTGTCGATGTCCTTTTTTCGGAAATATGATTCGATGTGAGTAACTGCTTTACCCCCGGGCCACGGATATCTTTTACTTTCCTTCTAACTAATACCAATGCTAGAGAAGATCGGACCGAACTGTGCTTAGGTATATACACGACCAAGTCAAGGGATGATATTCATGTAAGATTGTATCCATTGTAAATACCTTGCAATACTTCAAGTCAAGGGATGATATTCATGTAAGATTGTATCCATTGTAAATACCTTGCAATACTTGGCATGTATCTGTGCTATTTCATTAGGTATATACACGACCAGGTCAAGGGAGGATATTCATGTAAGATTGTATCCATTGTAAATACCTTGCAATACTTGGCATGTATCTGTGCTATTTCATTAGGTATATACACGACCAGGTCAAGGGAGGATATTCATGTAAGATTGTATCCATTGTAAATACCTTGCAATTCTTGACATGTATCTGTGCTATTTCATTAGGTATATACACGACCAAGTCAAGGGAGGATATTCATGTAAGATTGTATCCATTCTAAATACCTTGCAATACTTGGCATGTATCTGTGCTATTTCATTAGATATATACACGACCAAGTCAAGGGAGGATATTCATGTAAGATTGTATCCATTGTAAATACCTTGCAATACTTGGCATGTATCTGTGCTATTTCATTAGGTATATACACGACCAAGTCAAGGGAGGATATTCATGTAAGATTGTATCCATTGTAAATACCTTGCAATACTTGGCATGTATCTGTGCTATTTCATTAGGTATATACACGACCAAGTCAAGGGAGGATATTCATGTAAGATTGTATCCATTGTAAATACCTTGCAATACTTGGCATGTATCTGTGCTATTTCATTAGGTATATACACGACCAAGTCAAGGGAGGATATTCATGTAAGATTGTATCCATTAAATACCTTGCAATACTTGGCATGTATCTGTGCTATTTCATTAGGTATATACACGACCAAGTCAAGGGAGGATATTCATGTAAGATTGTATCCATTGTAAATACCTTGCAATACTTGGCATGTATCTGTGCTATTTCATTAGGTATATACACGACCAAGTCAAGGGAGGATATTCATGTAAGATTGTATCCATTGTAAATACCTTGCAATATTTGGCATGTATCTGTGCTATTTCATTAGGTATATACACGACCAAGTCAAGGGAGGATATTCATGTAAGATTGTATCCATTGTTAATACCTTGCAAAACTTGGCATGTATCTGTGCTATTTCATTAGGTATATACACGACCAAGTCAAGGGAGGATATTCATGTAAGATTGTATCCATTGTAAATACCTTGCAATACTTGGCATGTATCTGTGCTATTTCATTAGGTATATACACGACCAAGTCAAGGGAGGATATTCATGTAAGATTGTATCCATTGTTAATACCTTGCAATACTTGGCATGTATCTGTGCTATTTCATTAGGTATATACACGACCAAGTCAAGGGAGGATATTCATGTAAGATTGTATCATTTGTAAATACCTTGCAATACTTGGCATGTATCTGTGCTATTTCATTAGATATATACACGACCAAGTCAAGGGAGGATATTCATGTAAGATTGTATCCATTGTAAATACCTTGCAAAACTTGGCATGTATCTGTGCTATTTCATTAGGTATATACACGACCAAGTCAAGGGAGGATATTCATGTAAGATTGTATCCATTGTAAATACCTTGCAATACTTGGCATGTATCTGTGCTATTTCATTAGATATATACACGACCAAGTCAAGGGAGGATATTCATGTAAGATTGTATCCATTGTAAATACCTTGCAATACTTGGCATGTATCTGTGCTATTACATTAGGTATATACACGACCAAGTCAAGGGAGGATATTCATGTAAGATTGTATCCATTGTAAATACCTTGCAATACTTGGCATGTATCTGTGCTATTTCATTAGGTATATACACGACCAAGTCAAGGGAGGATATTCATGTAAGATTGTATCCATTGTAAATACCTTGCAATACTTGGCATGTATCTGTGCTATTTCATTAGATATATACACGACCAAGTCAAGGGAGGATATTCATGTAAGATTGTATCCATTGTAAATACCTTGCAATACTTGGCATGTATCTGTGCTATTTCATTAGGTATATACACGACCAAGTCAAGGGAGGATATTCATGTAAGATTGTATCCATTGTAAATACCTTGCAATACTTGGCATGTATCTGTGCTATTTCATTAGGTATATACACGACCAAGTCAAGGGAGGATATTCATGTAAGATTGTATCCATTGTAAATACCTTGCAATATTTGGCATGTATCTGTGCTATTTCATTAGGTATATACACGACCAAGTCAAGGGAGGATATTCATGTAAGATTGTATCCATTGTTAATACCTTGCAATACTTGGCATGTATCTGTGCTATTTCATTAGGTATATACACGACCAAGTCAAGGGAGGATATTCATGTAAGATTGTATCCATTGTAAATACCTTGCAATACTTGGCATGTATCTGTGCTATTTCATTAGGTATATACACGACCAAGTCAAGGGAGGATATTCATGTAAGATTGTATCCATTGTAAATACCTTGCAATACTAGGCATGTATCTGTGCTATTTCATTGGGTATATACACGACCAAGTCAAGGGAGGATATTCATGTAAGATTGTATCCATTGTAAATACCTTGCAATACTTGGCATGTATCTGTGCTATTTCATTAGGTATATACACGACCAAGTCAAGGGAGGATATTCATGTAAGATTGTATCCATTGTAAATACCTTGCAATACTTGGCATGTATCTGTGCTATTTCATTAGATATATACACGACCAAGTCAAGGGAGGATATTCATGTAAGATTGTATCCATTGTAAATACCTTGCAATACTTGGCATGTATCTGTGCTATTTCATTAGGTATATACACGACCAAGTCAAGGGAGGATATTCATGTAAGATTGTATCCATTGTAAATACCTTGCAATACTTGGCATGTATCTGTGCTATTTTATTAGGTATATACACGACCAAGTCAAGGGAGGATATTCATGTAAGATTGTATCCATTGTAAATACCTTGCAATACTTGGCATGTATCTCTGCTATTTCATTAGGTATATACACGACCAAGTCAAGGGAGGATATTCATGTAAGATTGTATCCATTGTAAATACCTTGCAATACTTGGCATGTATCTGTGCTATTTCATTAGATATATACACGACCAAGTCAAGGGAGGATATTCATGTAAGATTGTATCCATTGTAAATACCTTGCAATACTTGGCATGTATCTGTGCTATTTCATTAGGTATATACACGACCAAGTCAAGGGAGGATATTCATGTAAGATTGTATCCATTGTAAATACCTTGCAATACTTGGCATGTATCTGTGCTATTTCATTAGGTATATACACGACCAAGTCAAGGGAGGATATTCATGTAAGATTGTATCCATTGTAAATACCTTGCAATACTTGGCATGTATCTGTGCTATTTCATTAGGTATATACACGACCAAGTCAAGGGAGGATATTCATGTAAGATTGTATCCATTGTAAATACCTTGCAATACTTGGCATGTATCTGTGCTATTTCATTAGATATATACACGACCAAGTCAAGGGAGGATATTCATGTAAGATTGTATCCATTGTAAATACCTTGCAATACTTGGCATGTATCTGTGCTATTTCATTAGGTATATACACGACCAAGTCAAGGGAGGATATTCATGTAAGATTGTATCCATTGTAAATACCTTGCAATACTTGGCATGTATCTGTGCTATTTCATTAGGTATATACACGACCAAGTCAAGGGAGGATATTCATGTAAGATTGTATCCATTCTAAATACCTTGCAATACTTGGCATGTATCTGTGCTATTTCATTAGATATATACACGACCAAGTCAAGGGAGGATATTCATGTAAGATTGTATCCATTGTAAATACCTTGCAATACTTGGCATGTATCTGTGCTATTTCATTAGGTATATACACGACCAAGTCAAGGGAGGATATTCATGTAAGATTGTATCCATTGTAAATACCTTGCAATACTTGGCATGTATCTGTGCTATTTCATTAGGTATATACACGACCAAGTCAAGGGAGGATATTCATGTAAGATTGTATCCATTGTAAATACCTTGCAATACTTGGCATGTATCTGTGCTATTTCATTAGGTATATACACGACCAAGTCAAGGGAGGATATTCATGTAAGATTGTATCCATTAAATACCTTGCAATACTTGGCATGTATCTGTGCTATTTCATTAGGTATATACACGACCAAGTCAAGGGAGGATATTCATGTAAGATTGTATCCATTGTAAATACCTTGCAATACTTGGCATGTATCTGTGCTATTTCATTAGGTATATACACGACCAAGTCAAGGGAGGATATTCATGTAAGATTGTATCCATTGTAAATACCTTGCAATATTTGGCATGTATCTGTGCTATTTCATTAGGTATATACACGACCAAGTCAAGGGAGGATATTCATGTAAGATTGTATCCATTGTTAATACCTTGCAAAACTTGGCATGTATCTGTGCTATTTCATTAGGTATATACACGACCAAGTCAAGGGAGGATATTCATGTAAGATTGTATCCATTGTAAATACCTTGCAATACTTGGCATGTATCTGTGCTATTTCATTAGGTATATACACGACCAAGTCAAGGGAGGATATTCATGTAAGATTGTATCCATTGTTAATACCTTGCAATACTTGGCATGTATCTGTGCTATTTCATTAGGTATATACACGACCAAGTCAAGGGAGGATATTCATGTAAGATTGTATCATTTGTAAATACCTTGCAATACTTGGCATGTATCTGTGCTATTTCATTAGATATATACACGACCAAGTCAAGGGAGGATATTCATGTAAGATTGTATCCATTGTAAATACCTTGCAAAACTTGGCATGTATCTGTGCTATTTCATTAGGTATATACACGACCAAGTCAAGGGAGGATATTCATGTAAGATTGTATCCATTGTAAATACCTTGCAATACTTGGCATGTATCTGTGCTATTTCATTAGATATATACACGACCAAGTCAAGGGAGGATATTCATGTAAGATTGTATCCATTGTAAATACCTTGCAATACTTGGCATGTATCTGTGCTATTACATTAGGTATATACACGACCAAGTCAAGGGAGGATATTCATGTAAGATTGTATCCATTGTAAATACCTTGCAATACTTGGCATGTATCTGTGCTATTTCATTAGGTATATACACGACCAAGTCAAGGGAGGATATTCATGTAAGATTGTATCCATTGTAAATACCTTGCAATACTTGGCATGTATCTGTGCTATTTCATTAGATATATACACGACCAAGTCAAGGGAGGATATTCATGTAAGATTGTATCCATTGTAAATACCTTGCAATACTTGGCATGTATCTGTGCTATTTCATTAGGTATATACACGACCAAGTCAAGGGAGGATATTCATGTAAGATTGTATCCATTGTAAATACCTTGCAATACTTGGCATGTATCTGTGCTATTTCATTAGGTATATACACGACCAAGTCAAGGGAGGATATTCATGTAAGATTGTATCCATTGTAAATACCTTGCAATATTTGGCATGTATCTGTGCTATTTCATTAGGTATATACACGACCAAGTCAAGGGAGGATATTCATGTAAGATTGTATCCATTGTTAATACCTTGCAATACTTGGCATGTATCTGTGCTATTTCATTAGGTATATACACGACCAAGTCAAGGGAGGATATTCATGTAAGATTGTATCCATTGTAAATACCTTGCAATACTTGGCATGTATCTGTGCTATTTCATTAGGTATATACACGACCAAGTCAAGGGAGGATATTCATGTAAGATTGTATCCATTGTAAATACCTTGCAATACTAGGCATGTATCTGTGCTATTTCATTGGGTATATACACGACCAAGTCAAGGGAGGATATTCATGTAAGATTGTATCCATTGTAAATACCTTGCAATACTTGGCATGTATCTGTGCTATTTCATTAGGTATATACACGACCAAGTCAAGGGAGGATATTCATGTAAGATTGTATCCATTGTAAATACCTTGCAATACTTGGCATGTATCTGTGCTATTTCATTAGATATATACACGACCAAGTCAAGGGAGGATATTCATGTAAGATTGTATCCATTGTAAATACCTTGCAATACTTGGCATGTATCTGTGCTATTTCATTAGGTATATACACGACCAAGTCAAGGGAGGATATTCATGTAAGATTGTATCCATTGTAAATACCTTGCAATACTTGGCATGTATCTGTGCTATTTTATTAGGTATATACACGACCAAGTCAAGGGAGGATATTCATGTAAGATTGTATCCATTGTAAATACCTTGCAATACTTGGCATGTATCTCTGCTATTTCATTAGGTATATACACGACCAAGTCAAGGGAGGATATTCATGTAAGATTGTATCCATTGTAAATACCTTGCAATACTTGGCATGTATCTGTGCTATTTCATTAGATATATACACGACCAAGTCAAGGGAGGATATTCATGTAAGATTGTATCCATTGTAAATACCTTGCAATACTTGGCATGTATCTGTGCTATTTCATTAGGTATATACACGACCAAGTCAAGGGAGGATATTCATGTAAGATTGTATCCATTGTAAATACCTTGCAATACTTGGCATGTATCTGTGCTATTTCATTAGGTATATACACGACCAAGTCAAGGGAGGATATTCATGTAAGATTGTATCCATTGTTAATACCTTGCAATACTTGGCATGTATCTGTGCTATTTCATTAGGTATATACACGACCAAGTCAAGGGAGGATATTCATGTAAGATTGTATCCATTGTAAATACCTTGCAATACTTGGCATGTATCTGTGCTATTTCATTAGGTATATACACGACCAAGTCAAGGGAGGATATTCATGTAAGATTGTATCCATTGTAAATACCTTGCAATATTTGGCATGTATCTGTGCTATTTCATTAGGTATATACACGACCAAGTCAAGGGAGGATATTCATGTAAGATTGTATCCATTGTAAATACCTTGCAATACTTGGCATGTATCTGTGCTATTTCATTAGGTATATACACGACCAAGTCAAGGGAGGATATTCATGTAAGATTGTATCCATTGTAAATACCTTGCAATACTTGGCATGTATCTGTGCTATTTCATTAGGTATATACACGACCAAGTCAAGGGAGGATATTCATGTAAGATTGTATCCATTAAATACCTTGCAATACTTGGCATGTATCTGTGCTATTTCATTAGGTATATACACGACCAAGTCAAGGGAGGATATTCATGTAAGATTGTATCCATTGTAAATACCTTGCAATACTTGGCATGTATCTGTGCTATTTCATTAGGTATATACACGACCAAGTCAAGGGAGGATATTCATGTAAGATTGTATCCATTGTAAATACCTTGCAATACTTGGCATGTATCTGTGCTATTTCATTAGATATATACACGACCAAGTCAAGGGAGGATATTCATGTAAGATTGTATCCATTGTAAATACCTTGCAATACTTGGCATGTATCTGTGCTATTTCATTAGGTATATACACGACCAAGTCAAGGGAGGATATTCATGTAAGATTGTATCCATTGTAAATACCTTGCAATACTTGGCATGTATCTGTGCTATTTCATTAGGTATATACACGACCAAGTCAAGGGAGGATATTCATGTAAGATTGTATCCATTGTTAATACCTTGCAATACTTGGCATGTATCTGTGCTATTTCATTAGGTATATACACGACCAAGTCAAGGGAGGATATTCATGTAAGATTGTATCCATTGTAAATACCTTGCAATACTTGGCATGTATCTGTGCTATTTCATTAGGTATATACACGACCAAGTCAAGGGAGGATATTCATGTAAGATTGTATCCATTGTAAATACCTTGCAATACTTGGCATGTATCTGTGCTATTTCATTAGGTATATACACGACCAAGTCAAGGGAGGATATTCATGTAAGATTGTATCCATTGTAAATACCTTGCAATATTTGGCATGTATCTGTGCTATTTTATTAGGTATATACACGACCAAGTCAAGGGAGGATATTCATGTAAGATTGTATCCATTGTTAATACCTTGCAATACTTGGCATGTATCTGTGCTATTTCATTAGGTATATACACGACCAAGTCAAGGGAGGATATTCATGTAAGATTGTATCCATTGTAAATACCTTGCAATACTTGGCATGTATCTGTGCTATTTCATTAGGTATATACACGACCAAGTCAAGGGAGGATATTCATGTAAGATTGTATCCATTGTAAATACCTTGCAATACTTGGCATGTATCTGTGCTATTTCATTAGATATATACACGACCAAGTCAAGGGAGGATATTCATGTAAGATTGTATCCATTGTAAATACCTTGCAATACTTGGCATGTATCTGTGCTATTTCATTAGGTATATACACGACCAAGTCAAGGGAGGATATTCATGTAAGATTGTATCCATTGTAAATACCTTGCAATACTTGGCATGTATCTGTGCTATTATTAGGTTTATACACGACCAAGTCAAGGGAGGATATTCATGTAAGATTGTATCCATTGTAAATACCTTGCAATATTTGGCATGTATCAGCGTGGCATTGGACTAGTGGAGCTCAAGCATATTGTCGGTTGAAGTTTGAAGCTGGCCAATCAAGAAAGTTATAATTATTATAAATTTAATCATAAATTCAATTCCCAATAAAATATAGACCTTTATTTTAACTAGGAAAACGCTCAGTTTAACGCTTTGGTGAGCGAGCACGGGGACGTGCAATTTCTCGAACCGGAAATGCGTACACATGCACAGAAAACAAAAACATCCATATTGAATTGAAATATGATCACTCAATTAACACAACATATTATGATTTTCATTGAAACTTGAAAATAACATCTAAGCATCCTGGTAAATATAGCAAATCAGATGCAATTCAATTGGCACTGGAAAACATTCATTTTTAAACTTCATTACTGCCAGATATTAAAAATGTTAATAAGTTCATACGTTCTGAACTGATTGGGATGAATTTTTTTTAAATAAGAGTTAATGTTGGTCTTAATGATCATGCAAAATATGAGTTTGATCTGAATTATCGAAGACCGCTTTCATTTTTCAGCCTATCAGGAGAGATTTATTTAAATTTTAACCAATGAATGGATTTCAAAAAAAATCGGGGTCAGCAAACAAAAAGGTTGTCTCTACATGTGTGCAAAATTTCAGCTCGATCGAAGAAAAACTGTAAGGGGATATCACTAATTTTTTGAGATTATTCTCACACTTGTAACACAAATCGGAGCAACAGTGACTAATTCCTTTAAAAAAAAGAGCAATTTCCGATT
This sequence comes from Leuctra nigra, assembly GCA_934045905.1. NCBI lineage: Eukaryota > Metazoa > Arthropoda > Insecta > Plecoptera > Leuctridae > Leuctra > Leuctra nigra. The sequence continues at coordinate 1,848,936 of OW203762.1, read as the reverse complement.
TGGACACAAAGTAAAGTTGCGTTTGTTACTAAATAATGCTTAAAATGATATTCCATAAAGAATAGCGAAAGCTTCGTTCCAAACGGTCCAGCCGTTTTCAAAATATGGCATCACTTCCGGTTTAGAAAATGGCGGCTGAAATCACTGCCACCAATAATTTATTAACATATATGTTTTGTTTTAGTATAAGCCTTCTGAATATGTAGATATTGCAGTAAGAGGTGATTAAAGTCTGATCCTCATTTTTATGACGTCATTTCCGGTTTTGGTAATAATATGTTTCTTTTTTGACAATTGATATTTCATATACAAGACGGTCTGAATCGATTGGCGCAAATTTAGTTCCGATCGGTCAAGCCGTTTTTGAGATATGACGACACTTCCGGTTTCAAAATGGCGGCACAAAAAAATCATGAGGGCAAGGTATCATCAAGCAGACGAGCTGTATATCTGGTGAAAATTTCGGGTCAATCGACCCAGCCATTTAGTCTGTGGCGGAGACCGCGGAATTTATTGGAAGATGAATAATAATCTAGTGGAGCAGTCGCTCCACCCAGCCAAGTCGTACCGTACACTCACAGTCACTCAACATACCGTAAATGCCTAATAAACTGAGGAGCAGACCAAACACTTTTACTGTAAGCAACAACATGGCATTTTCAGCCTACTGGATCTCAAAATTGGGAAATCTCACATTGTTGCGAAATATCTTAATTTCGAGCTATGACCCACCCCACCACATATACCAAATTTGGGGACAATAGGTTTTGCCATTTGTGAGCTAGAGGGCCGTGAAAACAGTGAAATTACACCCCTTTTAAAAGCTATCTGAAGATGATTCAGATTCAGATTCAGATATCAGGAAACGTTGCTATCACTGCCACAGCCTAAAGGGCTGAACCGATCTATCTGAAATTTTTACCACATGTGCACTTTTGGCGTCTGATGATACCTTGCCCTTACACATTTTTTGTGCCGCCATTTTGAAACCGGAAGTGACGTCATATCTAAAAAATGGATGGATCGATCGATACAAAACTTGCGCCAAACGATTTAGACGGTCTTCTTTATAAAATATCAATAGTCGAAATTGAAATGTACTATTACCAAAACCTGAAATGACGTCATTTATACGACGACATTTATAGACGACATTGACGACATTTACAGATACAAATTTTAGGTGGCAGTGATGTCAACCGCCATTTTGAAAACCGGAAGTGATGCCATAACTCGAGAACGGCGGGACCGATTGGAACGAAACATATTATTTATAGCATATACACAGTAACAAGCACAACTTCTTAGCAACTAAGTCACAAAGGCATATTTTTTAAAGGAATTATAGTCGTTAGTGCCACAATATAATGTTACAAGTTGTAAGAATGAACTGAAAAAAGGAGTGATATCCCCAAAAAAAACACTCCGTGTAAAAATACCAGCCAAGTCTCTTACTCTAATAAAAACAGAAGAAATCTAAAAATTCAGCACTGAAAAGTAGTGATATCAAAAAAATTGCCAAGTCAAAACTTTTCAAAAAATACTTGGCTCATCGTTTTTTTAGAGGATTATAAACCCATAAAAAACACTCCTTGTAAAAATACCAGCCAAGTCTCTTCAACTATAAAAAATATAGGAAATCTAAAAAATTCAGCACTGAAAAGTAGTGATATCAAAAAATGGGCCAAGTCAAAACATGATTTTTTAAACCGAAATATACTTGGCGCATCGTGTATAAATAATATCGACGTGTATGCCAAAAATCAAATGTAAATAAATATAAATAATATCCCTTAATGTCCTAAAAAAACGATGTGCCAAGTATATTTCGGTTTATAAAATCATGTTTCGACTTGGCCCATTTTTTGATATCACTACTTTTCAGTGTTGAATTTTTTAGATTTCCTATATTTTTTATAGTTGAAGAGACTTGGCTGGTATTTTTACACGGAGTGTTTTTTATGGGGATATCACTCCTTTTTTAGATGATATTCACACTTGTAACACAAATCGGAGCAACACTTACTAATTCCTTAAAAAAAAATATATATATATATATATATATATATATATATATATATATATATATATATATATAATTAATACCAACTGCAAATTGAAAATATTTGCCTACTGTGGGGATCGAACCCACGTCCCTGAATTGCCGGTCCAGTGCTCTAACCACTAAGCTAAGCAGGCTATTCAATCTGCAGTGGTTCTGTTCCATATAAACTGTATTTCTACAGTCCGAGACCCGTGATGAAGAGGTCAGAAGACCGTGGAATCCTTTCCACGCTTGACAACTGACATTCAACTTCCCGTATGGATTTTTCTCATATACGATGAGTACTTATAGGTGTCAAACTTGGTTTTTTCTGATGACCTCAGAGAGGGTGATGATAATTAATACCAACTGCAAATTGAAAATATTTGCCTACTGTGGAGATCGAACCCACGTCCCTGAATTGCCGGTCCAGTGCTCTAACCACTAAGCTAAGCAGGCTATTCAATCTGCAGTGGTTCTGTTCCATATAAACTGTATTTCTACAGTCCGAGACCCGTGATAAATAGGTCAGAAGACCGTGGAATCCTTTCCACGCTTGACAACTGACATTCAACTTCCCGTATAGATTTTTCTCATATACGATGAGTACTTATATAAATATTGAATTAGCCTGCTTAGCTTAGTGGTTAGAGCACTGGACCGGCAATTCAGGGACGTGGGTTCGATCCCCACAGTAGGCAAATATTTTCAATTTGCAGTTGGTATTAATTATCATCACCCCATCTGAGGTCATCAGAAAATACCAAGTTTGACACCTATAAGTACTCATCGTATATGAGAAAAATCCATACGGGAAGTTGAATGTCAGTTGTCAAGCGTGGAAAGGATTCCACGGTCTTCTGACCTCTTCATCACGGGTCTCGGACTGTAGAAATACAGTTTATATGGAACAGAACCACTGCAGATTGAATTGGCGTTTAAAACCTGGTTAGGTAGCAGCACTTGTCCTGTGTAGGATAGACAAGGTGTATAGAAGTAATGTGTAGTGTTTTCGGGTCAGAGCAGCCTGCATTGACGATTTATGAACTTATTTCAGATATATCAAAACAATATAATACAAGTCTTACCAGAGTAAAATAAGTTATCTGCTTTGAAATGTTCTCCACACACTAACATCATAGAATAATGAAGCTATAACATGCATTTGGAAACCCTCTTCCCAACCTTCAAAGAAGATGGCAGATGATTGTTTCTCCCGCACATCGTCCTTCGGGAATAAATGAAAGGAGTCCATCTGCAGCTGTTGATTCTTTGTTTGAACATTGAGGAACACTACAGTATCGATTTGCTGCTTTTAGTTTCCTTTTAATAGGTAAATTCACTGGTTGAACATCCATTGACAGATGAAAACAAATGAAAAACAAAAGATTTTTCACCTAGATAGGTTAGTTGGCGAAGCAGCCTCCAGATGTCGACTCCTTTGATTTTAAACGCGAATAGCCTGCTTAGCTTAGTGGTTAGAGCACTGGACCGGCAATTCAGGGACGTGGGTTCGATCCCCACAGTAAGCAAATATTTTCAATTTGCAGTTGGTATTAATTATCATCACCCCAACTGAGGTCATCAGAAAAAACCAAGTTTGACACATATATATATATATAAATAATATAAATAAATACCAACTGCAATGAGCAAAGATTTTCCTCGAGTGGGACTCGAACCCACGACCTTCCGATATCCAGTCAGATGCTCTGACTGGATATCGGAAGGTCGTGGGTTCGAGTCCCACTCGAGGAAAATCTTTGCTCATTGCAGTTGGTATTTATTTATATTATTTATATATATATATATGTGTCAAACTTGGTTTTTTCTGATGACCTCAGTTGGGGTGATGATAATTAATACCAACTGCAAATTGAAAATATTTGCTTACTGTGGGGATCGAACCCACGTCCCTGAATTGCCGGTCCAGTGCTCTAACCACTAAGCTAAGCAGGCTATTCGCGTTTAAAATCAAAGGAGTCGACATCTGGAGGCTGCTTCGCCAACTAACCTATCTAGGTGAAAAATCTTTTGTTTTTCATTTGTTTTCATCTGTCAATGGATGTTCAACCAGTGAATTTACCTATTAAAAGGAAACTAAAAGCAGCAAATCGATACTGTAGTGTTCCTCAATGTTCAAACAAAGAATCAACAGCTGCAGATGGACTCCTTTCATTTATTCCCGAAGGACGATGTGCGGGAGAAACAATCATCTGCCATCTTCTTTGAAGGTTGGGAAGAGGGTTTCCAAATGCATGTTATAGCTTCATTATTCTATGATGTTAGTGTGTGGAGAACATTTCAAAGCAGATAACTTATTTTACTCTGGTAAGACTTGTATTATATTGTTTTGATATATCTGAAATAAGTTCATAAATCGTCAATGCAGGCTGCTCTGACCCGAAAACACTACACATTACTTCTATACACCTTGTCTATCCTACACAGGACAAGTGCTGCTACCTAACCAGGTTTTAAACGCCAATTCAATCTGCAGTGGTTCTGTTCCATATAAACTGTATTTCTACAGTCCGAGACCCGTGATGAAGAGGTCAGAAGACCGTGGAATCCTTTCCACGCTTGACAACTGACATTCAACTTCCCGTATGGATTTTTCTCATATACGATGAGTACTTATAGGTGTCAAACTTGGTATTTTCTGATGACCTCAGATGGGGTGATGATAATTAATACCAACTGCAAATTGAAAATATTTGCCTACTGTGGGGATCGAACCCACGTCCCTGAATTGCCGGTCCAGTGCTCTAACCACTAAGCTAAGCAGGCTAATTCAATATTTATATAAGTACTCATCGTATATGAGAAAAATCTATACGGGAAGTTGAATGTCAGTTGTCAAGCGTGGAAAGGATTCCACGGTCTTCTGACCTATTTATCACGGGTCTCGGACTGTAGAAATACAGTTTATATGGAACAGAACCACTGCAGATTGAATAGCCTGCTTAGCTTAGTGGTTAGAGCACTGGACCGGCAATTCAGGGACGTGGGTTCGATCTCCACAGTAGGCAAATATTTTCAATTTGCAGTTGGTATTAATTATCATCACCCTCTCTGAGGTCATCAGAAAAAACCAAGTTTGACACCTATAAGTACTCATCGTATATGAGAAAAATCCATACGGGAAGTTGAATGTCAGTTGTCAAGCGTGGAAAGGATTCCACGCTTGGAATCCTGTTCCATATAAACTGTATTTCTACAGTCCGAGACCCGTGATAAATAGGTCAGAAGACCGTGGAATCCTTTCCACGCTTGATTCCACCAGATGCTACCAGCTGAGCTACCGAGGCAGTTAACATTGCAGCGCCTGTGCCGCACAGCACGTGCAGCGGCTGCTTTTCAATATTGTGCACACAGTTTTACTTTAAAATGAACGTACGTAATATATATATATATTTTTTTTATTAATCATTTATGTTAAATTTTTTGCACCAAGAACCAAAACAAAACTGCTATCTTGTCAAATGAGAAGAAATGTGAAATAATGTGAAGACTTACAAATGATTATTATAATGAATCTGATGTTTGGAAAATGTTTCATAATCAATTAAACAAACGAACAATTGTGGTGTCATTCTTTCTTGAAGCTCAGTGGGTTTAAAATGTATTTCATCTTACGAATCAGTTTGTCTCCATTTAAAACACACAGGAGGCCAATTCCATGCTTAGTTTCCATTGTTCAAATCGTGACACCTTTAGGTCTTAGGCTTCAGTATTGTACGTTTTGTACAATGCAAAGGTATACGATTGGGCTTCTTGTATGATTTTAACCATATTATTATACATTTCATTATTTGAAAGAGTTATTCCATGAAGAACGTAGCTCAAGTGATGCTAAGAACCAATAACTGGCGATATAAATCACAGAAGCGAGCAAACAGCATTAACAGCGAGCGAGGGTGCCAATGCCGTATCACTAGGTGGGGGGGGGGGGGGGGGGTTCGCCTCATCCATTAGCAGTACAGTCATCATTCCACTTGTCATTGTGTAGCGCTCGCCATTCCATTCCATACGACATCACATAAGTCATAGCTTGATCACGCACACTCACACAACAAGGCTGGGGAGATCGGCACTCGTGTACTTCGGGTTGTCCTATACCTGCCCATCACACGCACATGACCACGCACACTCACACAACAAGGCTGGGGAGATCGGCACTCGTGTACTTCGGGTTGTCCTATACCTGCCCATCACACGCACATGACCACGCACACTCACACAACAAGGCTGGGGAGATCGGCACTCCTGTACTTCGGGTTGTCCTATACCTGCCCATCACACGCACATGACCACGCACACTCACACAACAAGGCTGGGGAGATCGGCACTCGTGTACTTCGGGTTGTCCTATACCTGCCCATCACACGCACATGACCACGCACACTCACACAACAAGGCTGGGGAGATCGGCACTCGTGTACTTCGGGTTGTCCTATACCTGCCCATCACACGCACATGACCACGCACACTCACACAACAAGGCTGGGGAGATCGGCACTCGTGTACTTCGGGTTGTCCTATACCTGCCCATCACACGCACATGATCACGCACACTCACACAACAAGGCTGGGGAGATCGGCACTCCTGTACTTCGGGTTGTCCTATACCTGCCCATCACACGCACATGACCACGCACACTCACACAACAAGGCTGGGGAGATCGGCACTCGTGTACTTCGGGTTGTCCTATACCTGCCCATCACACGCACATGATCACGCACACTCACACAACAAGGCTGGGGAGATCGGCACTCCTGTACTTCGGGTTGTCCTATACCTGCCCATCACACGCACATGACCACGCACACTCACACAACAAGGCTGGGGAGATCGGCACTCGTGTACTTCGGGTTGTCCTATACCTGCCCTGCCCATCGACGTTCATGCCATTAGATTTCCATCCAGCAAAGTTTTACAGTCATTAAAATCGTATTCATAATTGAGCTAAATGACTATGGCTTGACAGTAGATTTCAAGGTCGAAGACTATTACATGAAATTGCATTTGTTTTTTAATTGAATATCTTACATATTGTCAAAATATCTTTGGTGTTTGGACTAGAATCAACCACACATGGAATGAGTGAAGGAAGGAAGGAAGGAAGGAAGGAAGGAGATTAACGCTCTGAACTTGTATTCCGGAGGCCCGGGTTCGATTCTCGCGGCCGTCCTTCCTGACTGGGGATTTTTCGTGGATTTCCCTCAGGCAAATGCTGGGAAGGTACCCTACTAATAGGCCACGACCGCCTCCTTCCCACCTTCCATCCTTACCTACTCTTCACCATCATCTCCCAATCATCATCCTAATCAATTATACGTCGCCATTAGCCTCGCTGCAGAACAGTGCGACGTTAAGCCTCAGACAAAAAAAAGGAAGGAAGGAAGGAAGGAAGGAAGGAAGGAAGGAAGGTTGGAAGGAAGCAAGGAAGGAAGGAGAAAGGACGGATGGAAGTAAGTAAGGAAGGAAGGAAGGAAGGAAGGAAGGAAGGAAGGAAGGAAGGAAGGAAGGAAGGAAGGAAGGAAGGAAGGAAGGAAGGAAGGAAGGAAGGAAGGAAGGAAGGAAGGAAGAAAGGAAGGAGAAAGGACGGATGGACGTAAGTAAGGAAGGAAGGAAGAGAGGAAGGAAGGAAGGAAGGAAGGAAGGAAGGAAGGAAGGAAGGAAGGAAGGAAGGATGGAAGGAAGCAAGGAAGGAAGGAAGGAAGGAAGGAAGGAACCATGTTCTGTCATGATAGTCTCTTCTGGAGCCCATCATTCCCTCCATACATCACTTTCTGCTGGCTGCGAACACCATTACAAGACAAGGAGCGGATAAGTCCACTATAATTGAATTCTCTCCCAGAAGACTGACGACAGCCTCACGTCGTACCCTCGCGTTCAAACATGGCGGACAGTACCCTCGCGTTCAAACATGGCGGACAGTACCCTCGCGTTCAAACATGGCGGACAGTACCCTCGCGTTCAAACATGGCGGACATCATATAGGCTCCACGTTTGTGCATTCCATGTTTCAAATAGAAAAGGATGTCCTGTAATGTTCTGAAAATTAAAAACTAACTTGAAACCTCAGTTGTTTGTTTGTAATACCTAACCTCACCTCATGTATAGTTTGTCTGGTTTGAGATTTGATATGTATATTAAATACCAACTGCTTGATGAAAGATTTCCTCCTCTGGGATTCGAGCCCAAGTCTCTGAATATCCGATCCAATGCTTTTAATACTGGTTTGATTGTTTGTTTGTAATTGAAATTTAATTTAATTTGAACAAATGTTTATTTATTTTTCAACATGTTTATTTACTTGTAAGATGTGCAGAGTCGTTTTAATGAACTCTAAACAGGACTTTAAACGTAAAATCATGTCACTGATAATATTTTAAAACATCACAATCCTCTATCATTCTGTTTAAATCTATTTCAAATAGTTTTCTTGTCTCTCAGCTTTCTCATCCATCTAGTTGTTCAAAGCCAATTATTCTCTGACTTGCGTTATCATGTTCTACGTGGGTGTCCTCACTCCTTCATTCGAATGCTCCGACGACGCGGTGTGCGCAGGCGCGTCTTAACACCGATAAAACTGCCATTGACAGATGACTCTGGAGACAATTTGTTCGAGAAAAAAGTTTCTCCAGATAAACCTGCTACCTTCTTGTTCTTGCCGGCAAGATGGCGTCGCATTGCGGGCCATTAGCATTGCTTACGCCGATAACAAGCCGCGGAGACGAATGAGCCAATTTAAAACTTACGCCGCGAAATACTCAACGTGTTCCCGGCATTTGAAGACGCGTCAAATAAATCCCGGCTGAAAGTTCCGACACGACGAAGAAAAATCTTCGACGCATCTCAATTCATTGACAGCGGTTTTGTTTTGTTTTTAAAAGCGACCAAAAGAGTTGTCTGAAAGTTCTCTTTGGCTTTATTTACAACCTATTTAGGCTATTTGATTGTAGTGTCCGGCTATAATTCGCCCTAACGCAGATAAATGTTACTGTTTGGCGGCCAGCGATGAGCTGGGCATGAGCAGTTAGCCAAGACGGATGGGGCTTTCAATGCGAGAGAGAGAGAGAGAGAGAGAGAGAGAGAGAGAGAGAGAGAGAGAGAGAGAGAGAGAGAGAGAGGGGCCGCTCCCCTTCTCAACACGGGTCAGAGGTCAGCGTGACCCGGCGTCCATCTTACGTGGTCAGCTAATTGGCAGCCAATCAGGAAGCGGGATCAGAACAAGTGCGGGAACTGAAGATGTTTCATTTGCAATTCTTCATCACTTTGCTATTTTACACTTCTTTGAGTTTTCAAGCTGATTTTATAAGTTCCTTGCTTCGATGTGGACAACACTTGATGTCGGAGCGATGCGTAAATAAACAGTATTTCATGGAATATTCCAAAAGTTCACGAATCTTTTTTACCACTTTGAGTGAAAGTTCAAATGTACTAAAAAGTGGATTTGAAAGTTAATTTCAAAAATACTTTACCAAACTGATCTCTTCAGCTTGAAACTCGAATTCTATTTCCTGATCGTCGCTAAAGAAACACGTAACCAATTCCTAGCCAATGAAAGCTGCGGATAATTATAATACTTTATAGCGCCCATGGTATCAAGGAACCAAGGAGGAACATTCTCGACAAATGGAATCTAGTTCAGGGAGTGGAACTTTTCAAATGTTCCTTGCCAACTCTATGAGTGATCATATGTTTTGCTTCTCCAGTGAGAGAGGAATTAAAAGTCTGGATATCTTCTGGACGATGAATTATTCCCGGCATGTTCTGAACGAAAGAAACGAACAAGTAATATTTCACAGCGCTGGGATTCCTGACTGCTGATTATTAAATAAGAACACTCAACGCAGTTCGCAATGATGGATGTTTCTACCTGATTATCATGTATAATTGCCGAGGAAATCTATTGGAAGTGATTACAATGACGTCAGATGGAGGTTCAAGGGACAGTTGCCTAGCAACACGACCATGACTTATTGCGTCATTATGTGTCAAGATACAAACACGGTGGGAATTCAATCAAACTTTTCCTAAATACGAGATTGTTAAAGAAATATGTATTGCTTGAGAATTGTTCTGGAATAGTTTGATTGAATAATCCACACTTGGCAGAGAATATTTACCTCACCTGGGCAAGTTACACGCTATGCTAATAAACAACCATGAAAAATATGCGACAAATTGTCCTGAAAATGATATTTCAAAAGTGCACGTTTGTTTTTGACCTCAGAGTAGGTATACTACAGTCAAATGCACTAGAAAATGGGCTCTAAAGTTAATTTCAAATAAAACCTACTTGAATTCTGTATCCTGATCGTCTGCTGCACGACAGCGTAAGAAACACGTGACCAATTCCTAGCCAATGAGATAGAGCCGCTGATGATCCTCGACGTTGAAGAGAACTTAGTTCCCGTGTCATACAGCCGGCTATGATTGAGATTTGAGACAGTGACGAAGTGCAGGTTTGTGTTCTCAGGCCTCAGCGGTCTTGCTCGGAGACGCACAAAGAAGTCGCAGACAAATGAGGGTTGAGTAATGGAGGGTTGAGGACTCGCAACGGCGTCCGCGGCGTTCGCGTCAGGAATACAAATCAACCAATACTTCATGTCCACAAACAAACTCCAGGAGCAGACGGTATTCGAAAGACACGGATTGGCTGATAAACATTTATTATGCTAACTCGTTATCTAACTCTATAGTAGATGAGCTCTGATTTCATTGATAATAACAAGTAAACCAGCAGCCAATACGTTTCGTGCAAATACCGTTTTTCCCGTATTTTGCAGTACCTCTTGTCAATTGCTCGCAGCTTTTTTAAAAGTTATACATTTGTCTCAATATATTACAAATTTGTAATTAAAACTTTATTTAATTAATTTTCCAGGTGACTTGGCTGAGTGAGGCGACCGCTCATCTAAGAGATGAGAACAATTGAAAATCAGATCACGTATGAATTGTAATCAATTTTTAATTTTAAAATGTTTTTACTATAAGCTGTCCAATTTTAAGTCAGCTAGTAAAAGTGAGATATAAATCAGCAGTAAATCAGCAGTAAGTGAGCTTTAAATCAGCAGTAAATCAGAAGTGAGTAAACTTTAAATCAGCAGTAAGTGTGCTTTAAACCAGCAGTAAATCAGCAGTGAGTGAGCTTAAACCAGCAGTGAATCAGCAGTGAGTGAGTAAATCAGTAGTGAGTGAGCTTTAAATCAGCAGTAAGTGAGCGTATATCAGCAGTAAATCAACAGTGAGTGAGCTTAAACAAGCAGTAAATCAGCAGTGAGTGAGCAGTGAGTCTCATTTTATTGCGAAATAAAGCGAGTGAAAGATAAACAGCGAAACGCTTTATTAAAGTCTGTGCCAGTCATTATAGCAAATGAAACCAGAAGTTTACGACGGAGGGCTGCGCTTTTTAATCTAGCTGCTGAAAAAACTCACATTTCAAAAAAAGTTTAAATGAAAGAATGGCTCTGTTGTAAAGCCTGGTCTCTTGGGAATCATACACAATGCTTGTCAGAGGCATTATTAAAACGTACAAACTACGTTTTGATTTGGGATAAAGTTTTTAATGTGTCCATGATGGCATTACTTTTAGATTTGATTAAAGCTAGACTTGTTAACGAAAGAATTATCAGCGGTCAAACTGCTGCATTATGTTTGTGTAAGCAACCAAACTTTCCCGTCGACAGCGAGAAAAAACAACAAAGTAATTAGCAGTGGGAAATATCAAACACATTCCTACAACATCACGTGACGTATTCCTACATTGTGAAATTAATTCGAAATAAAATATCGATCATTACTTTCATCTAATATATATTACTTTTATTACAATTATCCACTTCCACTTTCACATCCTCATCCACTTCTCACGAGTTATTTTAACTATTTTCTACTCATCCTAACTTATTATTCTCTGTTTTGATGGAAAATACGTGAAGTTCTCTTCAACTCCGCGGACCAAACGCATCTCAATAAAACATGTTTAAAATCCAACATCAACTCACAAAGAAAAACTCAAGACTTGAAATTAAAGAAAAATGAGCCTTGACAAATGGGTATAATTTCAAATTAGACAAATTATGTCTAATTTCATCTTCAGCCACATCATCAGTGCACTTCACAACACATCACAACACATCACAACATCAGTGCACATCACAACATATCACAACACATCACAACATCAGTGCACATCACAACACATCACATAATCAGTGCACATCACAACACATCACAACATCAGTGCACATCACAACACATCACAACACATCACAACATCAGTGCACATCACAACACATCACAACACATCACAACATCAGTGCACATCACAACATATCACAACACATCACAACATCAGTGCACATCACAACACATCACAACACATCACAATTCAGTGCACATCACAACACATCACAACATCAGTGCACATCACAACATATCACAACACATCACAACACATCACAACATCAGTGCACATCACAACACATCACAACACATCACAACATCAGTGCACAACATCAGTGCACAACATCAGTGCACATCACAACACATCACAACATCAGTGCACAACATTAATGCACATCACAACACATCACAACATCAGTGCACATCACAACACATCACAACATCTGTGCACATCACAACACATCACAACATCAGTGCACATCACAACACATCACAACATCAGTGCACATCACAACACATCACAACACATCACAACATCTGTGCACAACATCAGTGCACATCACAACACATCACAACATCAGTGCACATCACAACACATCACAACATCAGTGCACATCACAACACATCACAACATCAGTGCACATCACAACACATCACAACATCAGTGCATAACATCAGTGCACATCACAACACATCACAACATCAGTGCACATCGCAACACATCACAACATCAGTGCACAACATCAGTGCACATCACAACACATCACAACACCAGTGCACAACATCAGTGCACATCACAACACATCACAACATCAGTGCACATCACAACACATCACAACACCAGTGCAGCGCACCAGTGAGCATTTCACATGTTCCACTGTGTTATTGTCAAACTTCAACCTTCATTACTCGATAATGATATGGACATGAACACTTACACTCACGCTGCGAAATGTTCGAAGTTCCTTTAAAATGTTCTAATTCGAGTTATGTTTTCATCTAACTCGTCTTCCCTATCATAACTAAACGCCAAGTCACTGAAAATAATAAACAGTTTTGTGTTCCGATCAAAATGTCTTTCATACTTGAATCTTTCTTCAGTAAATGCATATGAATGAGTGAAATACGAAGGAAAACAAACGAATCTGTTTTGATTTTGTGTCTCGCCTTGCGGCTTGGGAGCTTGAAAGCTGCGACATCATGGCTGACTGAGCTTGCAACAATACGCTGCAGGCGATCTGCTTGGCCGTGAGTTCATCGCAAGAGGATCAAACAGACGCCCTCCAGCCGACTGAGCCAGCGCATACACTCATTGCAAACATCAACAAATAATAATGGCAGAGGAACATATGCTCATTCCTAACTCAATTTCACATTTCATGGGTCATTTTGGCAATAAAGATGCATTATATGATTTCTGTGTTACAATGATGAAGACAGTGAATTGACAAGTCAATATAACAAATTAGGACGTCAATGCAGTTTTACTGTTTTAAAGGTCGAAAAAGATTTTTGTATTCTTTGAAAACTATTTATTCATCGATCAACAATATTCATTTCTGAGATATGATTCATTTCATATCTCAACATTAACAATTATTTGGAGATATTAATGTAAAAATCATCTAATCATTACAGCCGCCTTGTAAATATTATTGTTCATAATATCAAGTAGAAAGTAGAAGTGGAAGATGTTATTAGCGGTGAGAATCAACCCAACGGCCAGGGGATCGAGTCCAGGTGGGGACATTTACACAACCCAAGGTAATGAAAACAACACGATACAAATATACATGTACCTACCCGTTAGGCCAATTCTTATTATTTGAGTGATACTCTCATCTTGTAGCAAGTATTTTTTTCCGATCCGTCGAGCTCCAAACAACACATTCCTGTCATTTGTTCTGTCTTACATCCTGTCGCCTGGACCTGGGAGCGGCTTGAGCCGGAGCGACACTGACGTCACTGTAGCCTACCTGCTACTAGCAACCTCCGCGCTCGAGTTAAAAACATTCATTCAGCGTTGCTCGGCAGTGACGTCCGAAACTCAGCGCGCGAGTTTCAAATAACGCGCAATCAATAATTAATTTTCAGTATTATCGTACCAAAAATTAAGTTGTTTGTTTGTTAATATTGTCTTCCATGATGCTTAGATCACATACAAAAATCTAAATCCAAGATGAGAGAATTCCTTTAAGGCCGGGTAGGACCGATTAAGTTAATTGAGCGAGCGTAGCGAGCGTCACCACGGTACTCTTATGGCACTTTCTCTGTGTGTGTGTGTGTGTGTGTGTGTGTTTTTTTTGTGGCCGCCGCCCAGGTCAAACCGCACAATCAATCGATCTGAACTTTTGCACATATACTAACGTCATCTATGCGATCCCTGGGATCGTTTTTGAAAGGACTCCTGTGATTGGTTCAAATTTTAAAAAATTATCTTTCGATTGGTTGTTCCGATCTATTTGAAATTTTTACAAGTCATTACAACCAACATTGTCCCCAATCTTACAAAGTTTCAGCCAAATCCTCCCATTGGTTAATATTTCAAACCATCTTTCCAGTGATTTTTGAAATTTTAAACTAGAACCGTTTGACCGATCAACTCAAAACTTTGCATGGTCATTGGGACCAACATTATCTGTATTATTGACAATTTTCTGACTAATCTGTGTTTAAATCCAAAAGGAATTGACCTTTAACGGACATTTTGGGTGTTGGCTGTCAAATTTCTCGAAACTATGTGATCACGGCATACTTCGACTCTCAGTTCCAAGGTAGTTAGAGCAGAAACTTTTAAACCCACATAAAACTAATAATTTAGCGAGCGAAGCGAGCGTCTCCTTTTGGCTCTTTTGGCACGGACTTCTGTTTTTTTTTTTTTTTTCCTGCTATTAACCGATACACAGGTTGCACCGTTTCAGCGATCGATCAGAAATTTTGCTCACATGTAAAACCAACCTTCTCTGTTTGCAGACCCTAATTATATTTGAAATCCATTCATTATTTAAAATTTAAATAAATATCTCCTGATAGACTGAAAAATGAAAACGGTCTTCGATAATTCTGATCAACCTCTAATTTTGCATGATCATTAAGACCAACATTGTCTCTTATTTTACAAAATTTCATCCCAATCAGTTAAGAACGTTTTAAATTATTGAAATTTTTAATATCTGTCATTAATGAAGTATCGAAAGTAATGTTTTCCAGTGCCACTTGAACTGAATCTGATTTGCTATATTTACCAGGGTGCTTAGATGCAATTTTCAAGTTTCGATGAAAAGCATTATATACTTTTTTATTGATTGAGTGATCATATTTTAATTCAATATGGATGTATATGTTTTCTTTGCGTTGTGTACGCATTTCCGGTTCGAGAATGTGCACGTTCCCGTGCTCGCTCATCAACGCGTTACACTGAGCGTTTTCCTAGTAACTTATAAGGTTAGATCAGATATTGTGTACTATATACACACACATATCAAAATTGAGTGATCCCAGGTATATTTTTTGACTGAGATCCATTGATTTTTGAAAATTAACAAGAAACCGTTCAATCATAAAGGTTTAATTGATCAACTTAAAACTTTGCAAGGTTATTGGGACAAATATTTTAGGAATTTTTTGAGATTTTTATACAAGTCAGTGACGAAATTCAAGAACTATTGGCTTTTAATGATATTTTCCATGGACAGAATTTAGGTTCGAGGTGTTGCGCGTATCCGTGCTCGGCTCATCAACGCGTTACACAGAGCGTTTTCCTAGTTATTAAATACTAGGGAAACGCTCTGGGTAACGCGTTGATGAGCGAGCACGGATACGCGCAACACCTCGAACCGAAATTCTGTCCATGGAAAATATCATCAAAAGCCAATCATTCTAGAATTTCGTCACAGACTTGTATAAAAATCTCAAAAAATTCCTAAAATATTGGTCCAAATAACCATGCAAAATTTTAAGTTGATTTATTAAACCTTTATGATTGAACGGTTCCGTGTGAAGTTTCAAAAATCCCAGGATCTCCTTCAAAAAATATACCTGGGGCCACTCATATGATATAAGTGTGTCTACACAATATCAGATCGACTGTTGAACGGTCATTATCAGTTTCATATGCGTTTGAAAGTTTCTGCTCTAACTACCTTGCCATGAACTGAAGAGTCGAAGTCGCCGTGAATTTGACAGCCAACACGCAAAAAGTCCGTAAAATGTCAATAACTTTTGGATTTTAACACAGATTAGTATGAAAATTGAAAATAATGCAGATAATGTTGGTCCCAACCATCATGCGAAGTTGTAAGTTGATCGTACAATCGGTTCTAGTTTAAATTTCAAAAAACAAAGAAAAGATGGTTTTAAATTTTAACCAATAGGAGGATTTGGCTGAAATTTTTTATGATTGGGTACAATGTTGATTGAAATGACTATGCTAAATTTCAAATTGATTGGATCTACCAATCTCAAGATAATTTTTTTTTAAATTTGAACCAATCAGGGGATTTCAAAAAAAATTAGGGTCTGCAAATCTCATATTTGGTCTGGACATGTGTGCAAAATTTCAGTTCGATCGAATAAACGGTGCGATCTGTATACGAGCAGACGACAGACAAAAAAAAACAAAAAAACAGAGGTCCGTGCCAAAAGAAGACGCTCGCTTCGCTCGCTCAATGAGAATGAAAAATGGGGGAAAGATGGAGATAAGTGGAGAGAGACGGTTGAAGGGAGGAGAAAATGGAGGACGCAATTTCTACAGAGCATGTGGCTGATGGTCGCTAGCCAGTGTGCTTTATCCCTTATCAAAGTAATGTTGTCGCATGATTCCTGAGCATGCGCGTGGCATATGATTGATCGCTGTAATGGCCGACGCAATCACATCATGTCTTCTGTTACGACCAGCTCTAATTGCACCCGCGCGAAACAATTGCTTTCATTTGTATTTTTCTAAGCGCCACCAGAGCGCGTGACCTACGAGCTAATCAGTGAGAGTTGGAACACATATTGCCAACACAATACCATTACATTTCATTTCATTGTCCAGGCTAGCAATATTCCGTCCAGCTATCGCGAAACGACTTTGTCCTTGATTCCCATCATGTAATAGGCGGGGTTGTTGTTTACAATACCTGTAGCTATACACTGTAAAAACAAGTTGCCATCACAGGGTGGGTCAAAAACAGCTCCGAGAGCTCATAGGTCGCCTTTTCCCTAAAATCGCAATTAAAATGTGAGCCGAAACAGCTTTAGGAAAATAATTAGCCTTTTGGCTGACATTCTAGGGGCTGTTTCAGGAAAAGGGACCTAAAATGCAATGGAGCTGCTTTTGATTCACCCTTCTCGCTACTTGTTATAGATTTGTATACAAAGATGGCCGAAGTAAGTTTCAATGATTCTTCAATGAAATGAAACCAATAATTATAACTATTTTTAATTCTTTATTCACAGCGGAACCAAGATTCCACAAGTGCATTATAGTGCAATATACAACCACCTCCAACCCACCTTCATCATCATCGTCATCGTCATCGTCATCGTCATCGTCATCGTCATCATCATCGTCATCATCATCATCATCATCATCATCATCATCATCATCATCATCATCATCATCATCATCATCATCATCATCATCATCATCATCATCATCATCATCATCATAATCTCATCATCATCATCATCATCATCATCATCATCATCATCATCATCATCATCATCATCATCATCATCATCATCATCATCATCATCATCATCATCATCATCATCATCATCATCATCATCATCATCATCATCATCATCATCATCATCATCATCATCATCATCATCATCATCGTCATCGTCATCGTCATCGTCATCGTCATCGTCATCGTCATCGTCATCGTCATCGTCATCGTCATCGTCATCGTCATCGTCATCGTCATCGTCATCGTCATCGTCATCGTCATCGTCATCGTCATCGTCATCGTCATCGTCATCGTCATCGTCATCGTCATCGTCATCGTCATCGTCATCGTCATCGTCATCGTCATCGTCATCGTCCATCATCGTCATCGTCATCGTCATCGTCATCGTCATCGTCATCGTCATCGTCATCGTCATCGTCATCTGTCATCGTCATCGTCATCGTCATCGTCATCGTCATCGTCATCGTCAATCGTCATCGTCATCGTCATCGTCATCGTCCATCGTCATCGTCATCGTCATCGTCATCGTCATCGTCATCGTCATCGTCATCGTCATCGTCATCGTCATCGTCATCGTCATCGTCATCGTCATCGTCATCGTCATCGTCATCGTCATCGTCATCGTCATCGTCATCGTCATCGTCATCGTCATCGTCATCGTCATCGTCATCGTCCATCGTCATCGTCATCGTCATCGTCATCGTCATCGTCATCGTCATCGTCATCGTCATCGTCATCGTCATCGTCATCGTCATCGTCATCGTCATCGTCATCGTCATCGTCATCGTCATCGTCATCGTCATCGTCATCGTCATCGTCATCGTCATCGTCATCGTCATCGTCATCGTCATCGTCATCGTCATCGTCATCGTCATCGTCATCGTCATCGTCATCGTCATCGTCATCGTCATCGTCATCGTCATCGTCATCGTCATCGTCATCGTCATCGTCATCGTCATCGTCATCGTCATCGTCATCGTCATCGTCATCGTCATCGTCATCGTCATCGTCATCGTCATCGTCATCGTCATCGTCATCGTCATCGTCATCGTTCCATCGTCATCGTCATCGTCATCGTCATCGTCATCGTCATCGTCATCGTCATCGTCATCGTCATCGTCATCGTCATCGTCATCGTCATCGTCATCGTCATCGTCATCGTCATCGTCATCAGTCATCGTCATCGTCATCGATCCATCGTCATCGTCATCAGTCATCGCATCGATCATCATCATCATCATCATCATCATCATCATCATCATCATCATCATCATCATCATCATCATCATCATCATCATCATCATCATCATCATCATCATCATCATCATCATCATCATCATCATCATCATCACATCATCATCATCATCATCATCATCATCATCATCATCATCATCATCATCATCATCATCATCATCATCATCATCATCATCATCATCATCATCATCATCATCATCATCATCATCATCATCATCATCATCATCATCATCATCATCATCATCATCATCATCATCATCATCATCATCATCATCATCATCATCATCATCATCATCATCATCATCATCATCATCATCATCATCATCATCATCATCATCATCATCATCATCATCATCATCATCATCATCATCATCATCATCATCATCATCATCATCATCATCATCATCATCATCATCATCATCATCATCATCATCATCATCATCATCATCATCATCATCATCATCATCATCATCATCATCATCATCATCATCATCATCATCATCATCATCATCATCATCATCATCATCATCATCATCATCATCATCATCATCATCATCATCATCATCATCATCATCATCATCATCATCATCATCATCATCATCATCATCATCATCATCATCATCATCATCATCATCATCATCATCATCATCATCATCATCATCATCATCATCATCATCATCATCATCATCATCATCATCATCATCATCATCATCATCATCATCATCATCATCATCATCATCATCATCATCATCATCATCATCATCATCATCATCATCATCATCATCATCATCATCATCATCATCATCATCATCATCATCATCATCATCATCATCATCATCATCATCATCATCATCATCATCATCATCATCATCATCATCATCATCATCATCATCATCATCATCATCATCATCATCATCATCATCATCATCATCATCATCATCATCATCATCATCATCATCATCATCATCATCATCATCATCATCATCATCATCATCATCATCATCATCATCATCATCATCATCATCATCATCATCATCATCATCATCATCATCATCATCATCATCATCATCATCATCATCATCATCATCATCATCATCATCATCATCATCATCATCATCATCATCATCATCATCATCATCATCATCATCATCATCATCATCATCATCATCATCATCATCATCATCATCATCATCATCATCATCATCATCATCATCATCATCATCATCATCATCATCATCATCATCATCATCATCATCATCATCATCATCATCATCATCATCATCATCATCATCATCATCATCATCATCATCATCATCATCATCATCATCATCATCATCATCATCATCATCATCATCATCATCATCATCATCATCATCATCATCATCATCATCATCATCATCATCAATCATCATCATGCATCATCATCATCATCATCATCATCATCATCATCATCATCATCATCATCATCATCATCATCATCATCATCATCATCATCATCATCATCATCATCATCATCATCATCATCATCATCATCATCATCATCATCATCATCATCATCATCATCATCATCATCATCATCATCATCATCATCATCATCATCATCATCATCATCATCATCATCATCATATCATCATTCATCATCATCATCATCATCATCATCATCATCATCATCATCATCATCATCATCATCATCATCATCATCATCATCATCATCATCATCATCATCATCATCATCATCATCATCATCATCATCATCATCATCATCATCATCATCATCATCATCATCATCATCATCATCATCATCATCATCATCATCATCATCATCATCATCATCATCATCATCATCATCATCATCATCATCATCATCATCATCATCATCATCATCATCATCATCATCATCATCATCATCATCATCATCATCATCATCATCATCATCATCATCATCATCATCATCATCATCATCATCATCATCATCATCATCATCATCATCATCATCATCATCATCATCATCATCATCATCATCATCATCATCATCATCATCATCATCATCATCATCATCATCATCATCATCATCATCATCATCATCATCATCATCATCATCATCATCATCATCATCATCATCATCATCATCATCATCATCATCATCATCATCATCATCATCATCATCATCATCATCATCATCATCATCATCATCATCATCATCATCATCATCATCATCATCATCATCATCATCATCATCATCATCATCATCATCATCATCATCATCATCATCATCATCATCATCATCATCATCATCATCATCATCATCATCATCATCATCATCATCATCATCATCATCATCATCATCATCATCATCATCATCATCATCATCATCATCATCATCATCATCATCATCATCATCATCATCATCATCATCATCATCATCATCATCATCATCATCATCATCACATCATCACATCATCATCATCACATCATCATCATCATCATCATCACATAATCACATCAACATCATCATCATCATCATCATCATCATCATCATCATCATCATCATCATCATCATCATCATCATCATCATCATCATCACATCATCATCATCATCATCATCATCATCATCATCATCATCATCATCATCTAGTACAGAGCAGTGACACGTGAAACTGATGTAACGAGTGAGGTGAATGAATGCGAGCAAGAAGCTGGGTTAGTTTCTCTCCACTGATGTTTTAATTAAGCCTGGTTTAGCAGCTTGAACGCGGGGTGGCGAGTGCTTATTTCATTAGATTACACCCGCGTTATGGATATGTACACAATGAAACAGAGTCACCTCGTACAGTCACGCGCAAAACATCAAACACTCAGAGCAGTTGTTCCTCCTGACAACAAACATGACATGCAGAGTCAATATTTTCTATTCGTCAACGCAAACCCATTTGAATACAAATGTGAAAAGCTGGTTCTTAGAACAACTTATACAAAAGTTCCCTGTCCAAAAGTAATGATAATGTGGTTAGGAAATAAAACCCGGAGATTTCGACTCTTGAATTGTTTGCGCCAAGTCAACGCAATTTGAATCACTGCACATTTAAATGTTTTCTTTTAACTATTTGACTTTCTCCTATTGTTACATTTCTTTACTTCACTTGCATTTTATCATCCAAACCAAAAGCATCTCTCTGTCATTTATCTTATCAATAAAAACCTATGGAATCCTTTCTGCAGTTAAATTAATCTTTCTCTAAACCCCTCTCAACGTTCAGATACAGTCCACTCAATCAAACATATTTGGTCCCTTGAGCCGGAGTGTTCTATCATTTCTACCTAAAAGCAAGTACCTACATGAACTAATATTTGCATGCAACTAAAGCGAAAGATGAATGATTATACTTGACAAACGATTATTTGTTTGATCAAGTTTGTCTCGAGTTTCGCGAGGTCGTCGATGTTGCTGAGAAAGCTAGCCACCATTCTTCACGCGTCCGGCTGAGATCGTCTTACATTTCACCAGATTGCAGGAAAACCTGACAGAGCACAACAATATGCTTCTGATCTATTAGTATGTTAAATGTGTAGACATGATCTAATTGCAAACATAAGTCTTCAGAATAATATGTCTTCATGAAGCCAGAATCTGGTAAAGTGCTGTCTTCAACATGTACGAATCATTCAGTGCTGCAGCTAGAGCAGACACTAATCACAATACAGAGGATGTCAATGTTATAATGATGGTAAGGAGGAGCGAACTTGATGTGTTTTCCACCAACACATTTGCATTCCCGGACGAATGTGTGGATTACGTCAGCATGCGCACGTGACCGGATCACGCGCTGTGATTGGTCAAGAGTGGCGTGAAGATGGTCGAGTATCACAGCGTGTGGAGCTTAGGGGATGATGGCCACGTGGATCGACTTTGTTTCGCATTAAACCCGGGATAATTGAAATGCTGCGCGAGCTTTACCCCCCCCCCCCCTCCCCCACCCGGCCAATCACGTGATCGGTCACGGTGGGGTCGTGTCGGTGGCTTTACACTTACACTGATTCGCAGTCATTCGTGCGTCCCTCGTGGCAGGCGCGGGATGGGATCCACACCGCTTCCTTCCCACCATCAGCCTTGTAGTAGAGTGGAACGCCAATCTAGAGTAATCGTGTTAGAGTTCACTCTTTAGATACTATTAAACAACTTAAGTTTGTTTTGATTGCTTTAAGTTGGGTTGATCCATCGAGACAGATCTTCATAATGTTTGAGTGACTTATTGATAACAATCCCTGAAATATGTAACACTTCTCGTGTCTAGTTTCTGAGATGAATTGAGTTGCCTCCCCTGTGTTATTATATCAACCGAATAAAATCGTGTCATTTTCAAGCTAATAAAGATGCATTTCTTGTACTGTCATATTTGGGGGAAAACTGTTTTTCAAGTAGACTTATATGGACATACTATTGAGCACAATACCATTGTGTGCTATTTTAAATGCTATAAATATTCCTTTTTTTTTTTTTTTTTTTTTTTTTATTACATTTTATTCTTATCTATTAGGAGTACATACATTGTATAATAATAAGCACTTGGTTGAACAGGATAAGAAGCCCGCATAGAGTGAACTCCGTGTGCGGGCTGATTTAAGTTGAAAAGATATATTAAAAGTCAAGATAGCGTCAGGTGATGTTGATTGATTGATATATATGAAGTTATACAGTACAAAACGTTATAAATAGTTTAATAGACAAATTAAAATTAAAATAGTTATTGATTAAAAATATAATAGACTCTTACAGTAGTCTCTGCCAGATGTCATAATCCATTCTTTTATTCGATACTTATAAATTTTGATATTGTCTTCTGTTCTTATATCTAGTGGTAATTTGTTGAAAATGCGGGGTCCGATGAATTGTAAATTTTGTTGAGTTTTTTGTTTAGATTTCCGAGGCATATCAAGAGTATATTTGTCAGTGTGTCGGGTATTTACAGAAGAGGTGCAGCTGCTAGATTTTTTGAATTTTTCATAGTTCTTGCGAATGTAAATCAGGGATGCTCTAATATAAATCTGTCGTATGTCTAGAACATTTGTATTAATATAGGTTTGATTGGAAGGAAAACATTTGGGCTTTTTTAAAATAATTTTTAGGATTAATTTTTGAATTATTAATAATGGTTGTATAACAGATCTGCCAGCGCCTCCCCATCCAAGAATACCGTATTGGAGAATTGATTGCGCAAGCGCTGTGTATACAGTTAGTAATAATTTAAAACTGATTATATTTCTAAGTCTATAAAATATATATAATACATTACGAAGTTTTTTCAAAGTAACAGCGACATGGTCATTCCATTTTAAATTTTTATCGATTGAGATTCCGAGATATTTTACAGTGTCAACGGCTTTAATAATTTCGCAGGCACAGTTAAAGTCATCGGTTTGTTGGCAATGTGGCGCGTGCATCTTTAGTAGTTTTCCTTCACTAGGCTCTGACCTTCTTGAAATTGAAAATGGTATATGTACAGTCTTATCAACATTAAGTGTGAGTAGGTTCTTATTTAGCCATATGTGTATCTTCTTCATTTCTGCGTTAGCTTTTTTGTATACCTCACACCAGGTCTTTCCACGGAAAGTAACAGCTGTATCGTCAGCGTATGTAATTATTGTTCCATCTGTTTCAAGGTTGCACAGGTTATTTATATAAATGATGAATAAAATTGGGCCGAGAACAGTACCTTGAGGTACTCCGCAGTTTACCTCCTGCGTTAAAGTTTGATAATTCTCTGCTGACATGAAATTGAAAATTCATTAAATAATAAATATAGTTTAAAAGTAGGAAACATACCTACCTATATTTTAAATGGTAATTTAAAAATCTCGCGAGCGAAGCGAGCGTCTCCTTTTGGCTCTTTTGGCACGGACCTCTGTTTTTTTGTCTGTTGTCTGCTCGTATACAGATCGCACCGTTTATTCGATCGAGCTGAAATTTTTCACACATGTCCAGACTAAATATGAGTTTTGCAGACCCTTTGTTTTTAAATCCCCTGATTGGTTCAAGTTTTAGAATAATTATCTTTTGATTGGTTGGTCCGATCTATTTAAAATTTAGCAAAGTCATTGCAACCAACGTTGTACCCAATCATACAAAATTTCAGCCAAATCTTCTTATTGGTTCAAATTTGAAACCACTTTTCCTGTGATTTTTTAAATTTAAACTAGAACCGATTGACCGATCAACTTAAAACTTCGCATGGTCATTGGTACCAACATTTAAGGTATTTTTTGCCAATTTTCAGTCTAATCTGTCGTTATTTTCAAAAGTTTTTGTCATTTTTGGAACATTTTTTTCCATAATCTTGAAATATTTGCAAAATGTATACTACATTTTCATCCCTGCCTTCTTTAAGCTTCTGCTCCAAGGCCTGTAGAGCAGCCAAGCAGTCCACAATTTACAATAAAACTAGGAAAACGCTCAGTGTAACGCGTTGATGAGCGAGTACAGGTACGTGCTAATTCTCGAACCGGAAATGCGTACACAAAGCAAAGAAAACATATACATTCATATTAAATTGAAATATGATCACTCAATCAAAAAAAAAAGTATATGCTTTTCATCGAAACTTGAAAATAGCATCTAAGCACCCTGGTAAATTTAGCAAATCAGATTCAATTCAATTAGCACTGGAAAACATTCATTTCGATACTTCATTACTGACAGATATTAAAAATGTAAATACATCCATACGTTCTTAACTTATTGGGATGAAATTTTGTAAAACTAGGAAAACGCTCAGTGTAACGCGTTGATGAGCGAGCACAGAACATGCAACATCCCCAGTCACGATAAACGACACGGCACAAGACGATTTTCTCTGCAACTTTCCAATCTCCATATAAATACTCTGTATGAATATCAGATCCATTGTGTCGTGACTTTCCTACATACTTTTACCAGCTTTTGACAACCCATAAAATGACTCGTAAATTAATACTTGACTGATTGGGCTTAACATGTGTGAAATTTTAGATTAAGTTGGTCTTGATCACCATGCAAAATTTGAACTTAATCGGAACATTTTGATGGTCGACCAATCAGAAGATATTATTTATACTTAAACCAATTGGAGAATTCGGCCTTCGTACTGCATCCGACTTCATATGCGCTAGTTTTACTGTAAATTGTGGATCGCTTGGCTGCTCTACAGGCCTTGGGCAGGGATGAAAACGTAGTAAATATTTCAAGATTATGGAATAAAATGTCCCTAAAATGACAAAAACTTTTGAAAATAACTACAGATTAGACTGAAAATTAGCAAAAATACCTTAAATGTTGACACCAATGACCATGCGAAGTTTTAAGTTGGTCGGTCAATCGGTTCTAGTTTAAATTACAAAAATCACCGGAAAAATGGTTTCAAATTTGAACCAATGGGAGGATTTGGCTGAAATTTATTATCATTGGGTACAATGTTGGTTGCAATGACTTTGCTAAATTTCAAATTGATTTGGGTCAACCAATCGAAAGATATTTTTTTTTAAATTTGAACCAATCAGGGGATTTTAAAAATATTAGGGTCTGCAAATCTCATATTTGGTCTGGACATGTGTGCAAAATTTCAGCTCGATCGAATAAACGGTGCGACCTGTATACGAGCAGACGACAGACAAAAAAAAACAGAGGTCCATGCCAAAAGATCCAAAAGAGACGCTCGCTTCGCATGCTCAACTAGCGCATATCAAATCGGATGATGTATGAAGGACAGATCCTCCAAATGCTAGTTTAAATAATATCTTCTGCTGATTGGTCGACAATCAATGCATGGTGATCAAAACCAACATAATCTAAAATTTTACACATTGTAAGCCCACTCAGTCAAGTAATTATTGTCATTTTACGAGTTTAGTATGGGTTGTCAAAAGTTGGAAAGAGTATGTAGGAAAGTCACGACACAATTGATCTGATATTCATACAGAGTATTTATATGGAGATTGGAAAGTTGCAGAGAAAATCGTCTTGTGCCATGTCGTGTATCGTGACTGGGGATGTTGCATGTTCTGTGCTCGCTCATCAACGCGTTACACTGAGCGTGTTCCTAGTGTTACAATCAGTAATCAGTGAATATGCATACATTTTAATGCGTCCTACACACTATTTTCACACTCAAAAGTGTACATTTGTCATTTACCTACACACCATATACACAAGGATTTGGTCAGTTTTTTGTATGATGTAATTTTTTATTGTAACCATGGCAACATCATTGTTGCATGATAAAAATTACATTACTCGACAAGGAATACCGTTTTCCTTCCAACTGTCCACTGAGCTACATTTCGTATATGAATGAAAATGTACATTTTTGCTTTGCGTGTGAAAATGGCGCATTAAAAGTGTAAGTCATCAGTCAGGATGTTTCTCTGCGAATAATGTTGCGTCTGGTTCGCGATGATTGAATCCTCCGCAGCGATCGGGTTTAAGAGGGCGGTGGGGATGATTTATTGACCGATATGCCGCGTATCAAACCACATAAATACCACTGCTTTTAACTCGCATAGCGCGATTATGTTTCACTTTTGGGGACATTTTATGTCTGCATTTTTATTAAAACAATCAAAACTTTATCAATCGCGATTGGATGTTTTATTGATTTCTAGATTGTTGGTGGATATGAGAGCAACTTGGATGTCATAAAATGCTGGCATATCGCTTGTTATTCTGCCGGAGATGATAATAATAATATATTGGTTTTGAGGTTAGAGGTCGCGGTTGGAGCCGACTGAATGGGGGGGGGGGGGGTCTCACCTCACAACATACACTTCCAATGAGAAGCTATCACAAGCAACTGTCCAGAAGACAAACAAAATCGTCTTTTCATCGTGATCTTTGTCTCTTCACTCCTGGTTTACATTAACTAAAACAATTTCAATCATTAGCCAATCGGATATCAGAGTTTCACTCAAAACACCATTTTATTGGCTAGAAATTGGAATCGCTCAATGTGAATCAATTCAATTGCATTTGAACTTGGCCTCCGATAGATGTAATGCTTATTTAATAGATAGGTATTTTCCTCTTGCAACCAAACGCAAGATATTTTCAAATAAAAAATATTTGCATTTATATTTTCAAATCTTTATTGCGGAATTTGTTATTTAATTAGTTTTTTCTTTTGTTGTTTTTACTTTCAGTGTTTATGTTACTTTATAGTTCCATTACAATGCCTACTTTTATTGAGCGAGCGTAGCGAGCGTCACTACGATACTCTTATGGCACTTTCTCTGTGTGTGTGTTTTTTTTTGTGGTCACAGCCCAGGTCAAACCACTCAAGCAAAGAGAAGAACGTCGTCGCCGTAGCAACGTGGCTGAACATTTCGTTTTCTATACAAATCTTGAATTTTCCACCGATCGTGTTGAAACTTGCCAGTAATGTAGGTATATAATTATGTGACTTGATTTATAGTAACACTTTTGCGATATTCTGTTCAATATTTACCGAGTTATTCGTGAAAAACCTCGCTTTTTCTGATGTCTTAAGAGTCGACAAGACTCGCAGAAAATTTCGATTCCGATGAAAAAAAATCCTAAAAATGCATAAAAAGGCATTAGCTCTGGGTTGTACGTGACATTTGTGACATTTAATCGTGTGTTGCATGTTGCATATAGTGCTGTGAAGTACGTTATTTTAATTCAAATGTTGAAAACCACAAAAAACCATAAAATGGCGCCCCCTACTTTTTTCTTAACGGCTTGACCGATTGTTTTCAAAATTTAACAGCATAGAGATAAAGAGTAAATCTGTGTCTCTAGTGATCGAAAATATAATAAAAAATGTTTTTTCTTGCTTTGAGGAAGTACTAACATGGGCAAAATATGAGTCATTTTGGCCCCCCGCTGCCCTGAAATAGCTAAACAAAAAATAAAACTTTGGGGCCACTAGAGACACAGATCTACTCTTTATCTATAACCTGTGAAAATTTGAAGACAATCGGTGAAGACGTTTAGAAAAAAGTAGGGGCCGCCTTTTTGTGCTTCATAAGACATGGATTTCATCAAGTATCGTAGACTCTTAATTTTAAACGTCAATTTCAATTTGCAGTGAAAGAAAACTAATTTTAGTAGGCGGTGAAACTAATTTTCAAAAATAGACCAGGAGGCCAAGTCTTGAAACTTACGCCTTCAGGACGCAAACGCTCTAGGACGTCATAAAGTCCCATTTACTGTAAGAGTGATCGACATTGAAACATAAAGTCAAGCCACTTATTTGATTGTCATCCAGCAATCTATTGGAAACAATTTATTAATATTATAATTATTATTACAGATGTTATTTAGTCATAAAACCTTATTCAAAATTAAGATAAACAGTTAACAGTAGATTTCAAGGTCGTCATTCTTACAGTAAATGGGACTTTATGACGTCCGAGAGCGTTTGCGTCCTGAAAGCGTAAGTTTCAAGACTTGGCCTCAGGCCAAGTCTTGAAACTTACGCCTTCAGGACGCAAACGCTCTCGGACGTCATAAAGTCCCATTTACTGTAAGAATGATGACCTTGAAATCTACTTTTAACTGTTTATCTTAATTTTGAATAAGGTTTTATGACTGAATAACATCTGTAATAATTATTATAATGTTAATAAATTGTTTCCAATAGATTGCTGGATGACAATCAAATAAGTGGCTTGACTTTATGTTTCAATGTCGATCATTCTTACAGTAAATAGGACTTTATGACGTCCGAGAGCGTTTGCGTCCTGAAGGCGTAAGTTTCAAGACTTGGCCTCCAGAACAATATTTGGCCATGGAATCCGGAGCTCGGATGTTGCGTTACGATTCGCGTCTAAAGACATCGAGAATTTAGCACGATTTTCAACGAAACTTGACTTTTCCTGTACATAATTTCAAGCGAACTGACAAGCAAAAAGTTTCGTTTGAATCTGATAAGTATTTAGAGAGATATAAAATAAAAGCCAAATTGTCATTGAAACAGTCACTTACTTCGAAACTTTCCAAATGTAGAAAGCCGTGAATCCATTTGGCAGTTAAGAAAATATTGGAATTTCCACTGGAGACCTTGACTAAGAATCACTGGCAAAGCAACATTTCATGTGAATAAATGCTGACGTTTTGGTAGGTAATGGGGGGGGGGGGGGGGGGGGCACAAGGGAACATTTCTGTCCACATCGTAATATAGTTACCTTTTGATATTGGACCTATCTCCAATACGTATCTCATTTGATATGACTATAAACAATGATCAATCAAGCAAGAACATACATTTTCTGCTGACTGCACAACGATTCAATAATCAGGATAAGTTCCAGTGAAATCATGCATAAAATTTCGTAAATTTCGTAATTTTTAAGTTATTACATAAAAAGTGACGAACTTCGATTAAATCTCGATTCCACTTTTCGTAAATCATAATTACAAATCAAATCATATTCCATTTTATTATCAATCACGCCTATTTGTTTTAATTCAGTCTCAAATATATATTCTTATCTTGGACCCCCCCCCCCCCCCACCCCCGTGATGGACAAGGCCAGTCGGTTGCGGAGAAGAATTCCCTAGACTATGATGTAACATCTCTTGACACGATAATTAAATTGTAAACAGGATTCGATTAAATAAAATTTTGGAACCTGAATTAGATCATCATGTTGATACATTTTATTCTGTTGTGTTTCAATTATTATAAAATCATTTGAATTCTATATACCATGCAACTGTAGTTTTTGTTTTTATTCTTCATTGAGTCGTATCTGGTTATATTTTTTTTATCATGCTTAAAATGTTTTAATAATATTGAGTTATTCACGATAGATTTAAATATTTTCAAAATAGTTACACATGTTTTCATTGTTTTTAATGTACGTATTACACTACATGTGTGCATTGGGGTTAGTGTGGGGTAAGTATGCACCTTCCACAGATATAACTATAAATAAGCCTTGATTTGCATTTATGATTGGTCATTCCGTGAGTTGAAAAACATTGTCACGAGAGACAATTCATAGGTTGCATGTGATGTCATCTCATTGTTGCCGTCGCCATCTTAATGGCACGCAGAATAGCTGTGATTCTCTGCTTTTTTGACGATATTTTATAGAGGAGTACCTGGGAAATTGTATAGGCTCCGGAGATTACTTTAGTAGGAAGAGAAATCACTCACATTACAAAAATACATCGATTAACCTCAATAAAGTTATACATCTGAACCGTCAACGTGCCAACGTAATGGGTGGACAATTCAATAATTTAGCATTGCTGATATAAAACAAAAGAAGTTCGTGCAAGCTACGAATTCTTTGCCAGCATATCAGAGTAGTTTTATTTTAATGGTGGTCCATCTTCTGTTATGCATTGCCTTGCCCAGAAAGAGAGCTTATTGTGTCATGTATTACGTGGATTATATTATATTACATGTCATGTACATCTCTAGTACTAACGTAATTTATGCGGTCCCTGGGATCGTTTTTGAACGGGATCCCGTGATTGGTTCAAATTTTAAAAAAAATATCTTTCGATTGGTTGTTCCGATCAATTTGAAATTTGACAAGTCAATACGACCAACATTTTCCCTAATCTTACAAAGTTTCAGCCAAATCCTCCCATTGGTTAAAATTTAAACACATCTTTCCGGTGATTTTTGAAATTTAAACTAGAACCGTTTGACTGATCATTTTAAAACTTTGCGTGGTCATTGGGACCAACAATATCTGTGTTTTTGACAAATTTCAGACTAATCTGTGCTAAAATCCAAAAGTTGTTGACTTTTTACGGACATTTTGCGTGTTGATGTCAAATTTCTCGAAAATAGTGATCACGGCATCTTCGACGCTTCAGTTCCATCTTTCAAGGTAGTTCGAGTAGAAACTTTCAAATGAATATGAAACTAATTCGAGAAAATAAGGAACACGACTGACCTCTGGTGGATTCTTTGGTACTATCCATAATGGAGGATATAAAGGGTTTATTTATGTAAATAAATGATATAAAATTTGCTTTAGTTGTTTGTTATGGCTGAAAAAGTAAACTTGTAACTAAATCTAAATTTAATATGTTTCTCCTTTTTCACTGCCCTATGGAAACACGAACATCAAAATAAAAAAGTGCATCTAAAAAGTTTCCTGCCAGAAGTGGCTCCATTACGTATCGCTTATTTGTTCGAATAATGACTGTTCAACAGATCATAACAGATCAATCTGATATTAAGTATACACACACTAATATTATATGAGTGGTCCCAGGTATATTTTTTTTTAATGAGATCAAGTGATTATTGAAAATTAACGAGGAACCGTTCAATCAGAAAGGTTCAATCGATCGACTTTTCAAGGTTATTGGGACCAATATTTTAGGAACTTTTGGAGACTTTTATACAAGTCTGTGACGAAATTCAAGAATTATTTCCTTGCGTATCCGTGCTCGCTCATCAACGCGTTACACAGAGCGTTTTCCTAGTTTTAATTTATATAGTATATTTATTTTACAGTGGTAGTGGGGCACTTGTGCTATGGGGATTGTCCTATTCCCACTACCAGCAAAACACTGTATATATTTTGGTGTTTTGAAAATAAATAATAGAAGGTAGACAATTCGGAACAAATGTTCAAGATCATTAAATCTTCAACATGGCAAGTTGACAAAACTTCCTATACGTCCTGTGTTGAAATTTCCTCATTTCTGAAAACGTATATTGAAAACTTGAAGTTCAGAGTTTTAAGTGACGGGAATATTGTGATGAAATGTTGAAAAAATTTATAAATATTATTAATTTCAATAAAAAATATTTTCCCAGACCTTCACCCTTAACGGAATTATAGGAATTGATATGATTTTGTTCAATCCAACTTTCATTCCCCTGCGAACGAATGCGGTCAAGTAAAGTAAAAGATAACTTGATCAAGTGCAGTGCATTCAGGCCAAGAGAATGATGTCGTATCTGTGCATTTCAGTAGCCGTAATTTCATTCTCCTCACGCTAATAGCAACGTGCAGTCTGGGATATTATGAGCTAGGAATTCGTCTGCTCACTTACAAGCAGAATAATTCTAATATCGTCTTTATATTAGTAGATTAGTTATCACGTCTCACTTGATTACTTTTGATTATGAACTAGTTGGTTGATTCTTAATATTCTTGTCCTACTGACATTTGATTGTGTTATTTTATGTATTGTTGTGTTCAATCTTTGTCAATTCCAATAATCATAGATATTCCCTGCCACAAGCAAACAAGGTAACCTTTTATCTTTTTATGGTACTTATACCATTGCTTATACACAGAGTTATAATTTGTAAATGTTCTTTGGATAAATGAAAACCAACTTGAAACTTGAAACTTGAGACTTGAGACTTGAGACTTGAGACTTGAGAGCAGGGAGTGACGTAGACTCTACAGACTTCCATTGGGGCAAGTTATAAAACCTAGCTGACAATTGCAAGAACTTAGTTGCTACAGAATGAACAAATATTACTTGATATAAATAATAATAATAAAAACAGAAACAATAATAAACAACGATATCGATTAATCGTTAAGCAATATTTCAGTAGATAATAAGAGTTCAGAGGAGAGTAGTCCGGGGCAATGGCTGGTGTGTAGTCCCAAAACATTTCTCATGGATAAGCAATGTTTTGGGCAATAACCCTAATTTTTTCAACTATTTTTATGTTATCATTATTAATTGAGCGAGCGTAGCGAGCGTCACCACGGTACTCTTATGGCACTTTCTCTGTGTGTTTGTTTGTGTGTTTTTTTTTTGTTTTTTTTTGTGGTCACAGCCCAGGTCAAACCGCTCAAGCAATCGATCTGAAATTTTGTACACATACTAACATACTCTATGCGGTCCCTGGGATCGTTTTTGAACGGGCTCCCGTGATTGGTTCAAATTTAAAAAAAATTATCTTTCGATTGGTTGCTTCGATCAATTTGAAATTAAGCAAAAACATTGCAACAAACATTGTACCCAATCATAAAAAGTTTTAGCCAAATCCTCCTATTGGTTTAAATTTAAAACCATTTTTCATGTGATTTTTGACATTTAAACTAGAACAGATTGACCGATCAACTTAAAACTTCGCGTGGTCATTGGTGCCAACATTTTAGGTATTTTTGCCAATTTTCAGTCTAATCTGTCGTTATTTTCAAAAGTTTTGTCATTTTAAGGTCATTTTATTCCATAATCTTGAAAAATGTATACTAAATTGTCATCCCTGCCTTCTTTAAGCTTCTGTTCCAAGGCAAGGCCTGTAGAGCAGCCAAGTTATCCACAATGTACAGTAAAATGAAAGCATTTTTAAGCTAGCGCATAAAATCGGATGCAGTACGAAGGCCAAATCCTCTAATTGGTTTAGTTTAAATAATGTCTTCTGATTGGTCGATAATAAAAATGTTCACATTAAGGTAGTACCTTCATTATACATATACAAAAAAAAATAAAATCTTGAAATTACAAGTTCAGAAAACGTTTTCCTACATTTCAACTATATTTAAGTATAAATGAATCATAAAATGTCATTTAACTTGCAACCCCTGTCGTATAGCGAGGTTTCAATTTATTGCTTTCCGAGAATGAACAAAACTGTAACACAGGAGGTATAGGGAAATCATTTAGTTTTTGGTTGATAACTTTTAAAATAGCACACGTTGGTATTGTTTTCAATTTTTTTCCTAATAGAATGTCCAACTATCTATCTAGAAATCAGTTTTTTGAAAAAACGTTGAACCTCAGTAAAATTAAAAACTCAAAAATAGCATGGAAATCGTCATGATTTTAATGGCCCCCATAAGACTACATGTTAAAAATAGGAATTTATAACTACAATATCTCAAAATCTAGACACGACAAGTTCTTCATATTTCACAATATCGTGTAAATAGTGATTATTGATACCTCTGCCAAAAATAGGCTTATTTGGAAGATATGAGATTTCAGTTGTGCTACCTTAAGTTCAAATTTTGCATGGTGATCAAGACCAACTTAATATTAAATTTTACATATTGTAACCCCAATCAGTATGAGCCAAGATTATATGGTTTTAAAATTGCCTAAATTTCGTTTTAAATATTGGCAATTTTGTGTTTTGATGGTTTTAAGATATAATTTCTCTTAGTTTTATGTTAATCAACACAGATAAAATAAAATCACAAAATAGAAATTTTACAAAATGTTGGATTTTAAAGCAAAATTTCGTGATTAAAAGTGATAAAACCATATAATCTTGGCTCTACCAATCAGTCAAGTATTAATTGTTATTTTACGAGTTTAGTATGGGATGTCACAAGAGATTTCTGGAGAAGGTATGTAGGTAAGACTTCACGACACAATGGATCAGTGATTCATCCAGAGTATTATGGAGATTGAAAAATTGCAGAGAAAATTGTCTTGTGCCCAGGGACGACGCTAGGATTTTTATACAGGGGGGGCCTAGGTAGGGCAATAAACTTTTTAGGGGGGGCAAACGTATTTTCACATGTATATTTTCAATTGTGCCGTGGGGATCAGGCGCGTAGGAACTAAATTTGCAAGGGGGGGAATAATATGTAAAATAACTTGAGCTGGAGATATTAGTGTCTATACGAAGACAATGGGGGGTCTGGGGGGAGGGCCCCCCAGTAAAATGCAGGTCCGGGGCGCACAGCCCTGGAAAATTTTTGAATTTCAGACATCAATTTGGTGCATTTTTATGCAAATTTAACACTTTTTAAGCACATTTTTTTCTTGACACATAAATATAACTACAAAGGGAGGGGTATTGAATCAGAGGGGGGGATTCTCCCCCATCCTCCTCCCTTTCCTACGCGCCTGGTGGGGATAATTAAAAAAACTGAAGCCTTCAAAAAATTATCCCTACACTAATTTTTATGAACTGTCCTCTCACCATTTTTCGTCCCTTACCATTTTCCAAGACTCTCCACTTTTTCCACAGCCACCTTCACTCCACTCATCCACTTCGTTCGCGGTCTCCCTGCCTTTCTTTTCCCTCCCATTGCTGCTCTATCTGCCTCCTTTCTCGGTATCCTCTCTTGTCTCATCCCTTTCAATCGACCAAACCATTTCAATCTCTCCTTTCCTAATTTGAAACTTAGAGTCTCCATTGCAAGATCTTTCCTTATTTTTGAGCTCCGTATCTTATACAATTTTTGTCAACCCTGCTATACTTCTTAGGAACTTCATTATGTCTGGCATACGAAAGTCGGCTATTTGCAAAACATTGTCAGCTGATGTTTTATTTGATAATCTGAACAGTGCAAAAAATTGAAGAAAGTATAGTCTTTCAAGATATTTATTTTCTCACATTTGGTTTGGGGGGGCACAAGGGGGGGCCGCGCGAATGTTTGGGGGGGCCGTGGCCCCCCCAGGCCCCCCCTTAGCGTCGTCCCTGCTTGTGCCGTGTCGTGCATCGTTACTATGGGGATGTTGCATGTTCTGTGCTCGCTCATCAACGCGTTACACTGAGCGTTTTCCTAGTATACAGCAATTTTTACGAAAAAGTCAAGTATTTCCGGGGTAGATAATTGAGCGAGCGTAGCGAGCGTCACCACGGTACTCTTATGGCACTTTCTCTGTGTGTTTGTTTTTTTTTTTTTTTTTTTTTTTTTTTTTTGTGGTCACAGCCCAGGTCAAACCGTTCAAGCAATCGATCTGAAATTTTGTACACATACTAACGTAATCTATGCGGTCCCTGGGATCGTTTTTGAACGGGCTCCCGTGATTGGTTCAATTTTTAAAAAAATTATCTTTCGATTGGTTGCTTCGATCAATTTGAAATTTAGCAAAAACATTGCAACCAACATTGTACCCAATCATAAAAAGTTTCAGCCAAATCCTCCTATTGGTTCAAATTTAAACCCATTTTTCATGTGATTTTTGACATTTAAACTAGAACAGATTGACCGATCAACTTAAAACTTCGCGTGGTCATTGGTACCAACATTTAAGGTATTTTTGCCAATTTTCAGTCTAATCTGTCGTTATTTTCAAAAGTTTTGTCATTTTAGGGACATTTTGCGTGTTGGCTGTCAAATTCACGGCGACTTCGAATCTACAAGGCAAGGTACCTAGTTAGAGCAGAAAGTTTTAAACGATATGAAACTAATAATGACCGTTCAACAGATTGATCTGATATTGTGTACACACACTACATATCATATCATATGGGTGGTCCCAGGTATATTTTTTGAACGAAATCCTGTGATTTTTGAAAATTAACAAGGAACCGTTCAATCATAAAGGTTTAATCGATCAACTTAAAACTTAGCAAGGATTGGCAACTTAAAACTTAGCAAGGATTGGCACCAATATTTTTCATTTGTATACTTAATTTAAAACGGCCTATAGCCACACCACCATTTGACCTATCAAATGGTCTTCGATTAATCTGATCAATCAAACTCATATTTTGCATGGTCGTTCAGACCAACATTGTCTCTTATTTTACAAATTTTCAGCCCTACCAGTCAAGAACATAGATGCACTTATTGACAGTTTTAATAACTGTCAGAAATGACATTTCAAAACAGAAACTCCACTGCATTCTGGGTTGCTCTATGTAGCAAAGCAAAGTTTATAGATGGCTATTCTCAATATCAAGTAAGACAGATTCTTTTCTTAGTGGATCATATTGCAATATGATAGTTAAAATGTAATGTAGGTATTTCATATACATAGGTATAGGTATACCTTATCTAAAATAATTTATTTTACGATATGGATTGTGTTTCACAGTTATGAAAACGACGTTTTGACTAGATAACATCATATTTTACACATTTCCAGCACAATCGGTCAAGAATTTACAGACTTATTGCTGTTTTAAGTGTTTGAATATCTGTCCAAAGAGATTGATGGAAAAATATCAGTACAATAATCTGTTATTTAATTGATCCAGAGTGTTTATGAAAAGTTGCAAGGAAAATTGGTAATAAATAATGTATAGTAAGTTATCTTTGATTGAATGGATCGTGCTATGATTGGCGATGTCGTGCGTGTCGGTGCTCGCTCATCAACGCGTTACACCGAGCGTTTTCCTAGTAAGAGTTCAGAGGATGACGTAATAATTGAGCGAGCGTAGCGAGCGTCACCACGGTACTCTTATGGCACTTTCTCTGTGTGTTCTTTTTTTTTGTGGTCACACCCCAGGTCAAACCGCTCAAGCAATCAATCTGAAATTTTGTACACATACTAACGTACTCTATGCGGTCCCTGGGATCGTTTTTGAACGGGATCCCGTGATTGGTTTAAATTTAAAAAAAATTATCTTTCGATTGGTTTGTTTTATCAATTTGAAATTTTGACAAGTCATTACCACTTACATTTTACCCAATCATACAAAGTTTCAGCCAAATCCTCCCATTGGTTAAAATTTAAAAAAATCTTTCATATGATTTTTGAAATTTAAACTAGAACCGAATGACCGATCAACTTAAAACTTTGCATGGTCATTGGGACTAACATTATCTGTATTTTTGACAATTTTCAGACTCATCTGTGTTTAAATCCAAAAGTTATTGGCATTTTACTGACATTTTGCGTGTTATCTGTCAAATTTCTCGAAAATGTTGATCACGGCTTCTTCGACTCTTTATAGTTCCAAGGTAGTTAGAGCAGAAACATTCAAACGTATGAAACTGATATGACCGTTCAACAGATCGTCTAATATTGTTTTATCATATGAGTGGTCCCAGGTATATTCTTTTAAATATATCATATGATTTTTGAATTTTAACAAGGAACATTTTAATCATAAAGGTTCAATCGATCAACTTAAAACTTTGCATGGCTATTGGGACTAATACTTTAGGAATATTTGGAGATTTTTATACCTACAAGTCTGACGAATTTTCAATAGACATATTTTCGGTTCGAGGTGTTGCGCGTGTCCGTGCTCGCTCATCAACGCGTTATACAGAGCGTTTTCCTAGTTGGATAATACACAAAGTGCAGGCAAAATGATTACTTGAAAATGCATTTGTTAAATTCTTTTACAAAGATCGTCGTAAGCCCCTTATTATTGTCAGTATCATTTATGATTGATTATTGATAACACTGAGTCATTTAACTACAACTAAATTCCTATAAGTGACGTGGATTAAGATAAGTGTTTGAATGATAAGACAAGTCATAAGATTGTAAATAGCATTGTTCACTTCAATTAGCGATCATATCTCATCGCTTAGGATTAATCTCTGGCTTTTGCCGCATTGTTCATTCAAGTGTCAGACGGTGTAGTTCAGTTCAGTTGTGTTTCATTCTCCAGGACATAGCGCCGTCTCCAGGACATAGCGCCGTCTCCAGGACATAGCGCCGTCTCCAGGACATAACGCCGTCTCCAGGACATAGCGCCGTCTCCAGGACATAACGCCGTCTCCAGGACATAGCGCCGTCTCCAGGACATAGCGCCGTCTCCAGGACATAGCACCGTCTCCAGGACATAGCGCCGTCTCCAGGACATAACGCTGTCTCCAGGACATAGCGCCGTCTCCAGGACATAGCACCGTCTCCAGGACATAGCGCCGTCTCCAGGACATAACGCTGTCTCCAGGACATAACGCCGTCTCCAGGACATAGCGCCGTCTCCAGGACATAACGCCGTCTCCAGGACATAACGCCGTCTCCAGGACATAGCGCCGTCTCCAGGACATAACGCCGTCTCCAGGACATAGCGCCGTCTCCAGGACATAGCGCCGTCTCCAGGACATAACGCCGTCTCCAGGACATAGCGCCGTCTCCAGGACATAACGCCGTCTCCAGGACATAGCGCCGTCTCCAGGACATAACGCCGTCTCCAGGACATAGCGCCGTCTCCAGGACATAGCACCGTCTCCAGGACATAACGCCGTCTCCAGGACATAGCGCCGTCTCCAGGACATAGCACCGTCTCCAGGACATAGCGCCGTCTCCAGGACATAACGCCGTCTCCAGGACATAGCGCCGTCTCCAGGACATAGCGCCGTCTCCAGGACATAGCACCGTCTCCAGGACATAGCGCCGTCTCCAGGACATAACGCTGTCTCCAGGACATAACGCCGTCTCCAGGACATAGCGCCGTCTCCAGGACATAACGCCGTCTCCAGGACATAACGCCGTCTCCAGGACATAGCGCCGTCTCCAGGACATAACGCCGTCTCCAGGACATAGCGCCGTCTCCAGGACATAGCGCCGTCTCCAGGACATAACGCCGTCTCCAGGACATAGCGCCGTCTCCAGGACATAACGCCGTCTCCAGGACATAGCGCCGTCTCCAGGACATAACGCCGTCTCCAGGACATAGCGCCGTCTCCAGGACATAGCACCGTCTCCAGGACATAACGCCGTCTCCAGGACATAGCGCCGTCTCCAGGACATAGCACCGTCTCCAGGACATAGCGCCGTCTCCAGGACATAACGCCGTCTCCAGGACATAACGCCGTCTCCAGGACATAGCGCCGTCTCCAGGACATAGCGCCGTCTCCAGGATATAGCGCCGTCTCCAGGACATAGCGCCGTCTCCAGGACATAACGCAGGACAGGGGCCACCAGGACGATGTCGTGGAGGCGGTGAACCACGGAGCCATGCCACGGGACAGGGTCTACCAGGACGACGTCGTGGAGGCGGTGAACCACGGAGCCATGCCACGGGTCAGGGGCCGCCAGGACGACGTCGTGGAGGCGGTGAACCACGGAGCCATGCCACGGGACAGGGGCCGCCAGGACGACATCGTGGAGGCGGTGAACCACGGAGCCATGAGCTTCTACGTGGACGTCGGCTTCTTGACCAACGACACCAGATTCACGTTCTCCTCCGCACAGAGTAAGTCGAGTTGGCTGCAGATGGACAGTCACGAGGCCGTACAGAAAGTAGCGGAGAAGTGACGTACTGACTTCAAATTGCACATGCGTGCTAGAGGAACTCTTCCTGTTAAACTGTACCCATAAAAACACTCTGTGTAAAAATACCAGCCAAGTCTCTTCAACTAAAAAAAAATATAAGAAATCTAAAAATTCAGCACTGAAAAGTAGTGATATCAAAAAAAGGCAAAGTCAACACTTTTCAAAAATTACTTGGCGCATCGTGCATATAAATAGTATAGAAGTAGGACTGTAATCAAATATACTCATATACATAAAATATATCTATGATCCCCTAGAAAAACGATGCGCCAAGTATTTTTTAAAAAGTTTTGACTTAGCCTTTTTTTGATATCACTACTTTTCAATGCTGAATTTTTAGATTTCTCCTATTTTTTTTAGTTGAAGAGAACTTGGCTGGTATTTTTATACGGAGTGTTTTTTATGGGGATATCATTCCTTTTTTCAGTTAATTCTTACAATTTTTAACATATATTGTGGCACCAAAGACTATAATTCCTTTAAAAGGTACGCCTTTTTGATTTGGTTGCTAAGAAAAGTTGTGCTTGTTACTATGTATATGACAAAAATGATATGCCATAAAGTATAGCGCAAGTTTCGTTCCAATTGGTCCAGCCGTTCTTGGGGTTTGGCATCACTTCCGGTTCTCAAAATGGCGGCTGACTTCACTGCCATCTAAAATTTGTATCTATAAAATGTTATGTAACATTATAAGCCTCCTAAGCCTTGGCTTATTGGCATTATAAGCCTTCTGAATATGTATAGTTATTGTTACTAGGAAAACTCTCAGTGTAACGCGTTGATGAGCGAGCACGGGTACGTGCAAATTCTCGAATCATATCAACTTAAAAGTACATGCTTTTCATCGAAACTTTAAAATAGAATCGAAGCACCTGGTTCATAAAGCAAATCAGAATCAATTCAATTGGCACTGGAAAACATTCATTTCGATCTAGTGGACCGGTCGCTCCACCCAGCCAAGTCGTACTGTACACTCACAGTCACTCAACATACCGTAAATGCCTAATAAACTGAGGAGCAGACCAAACACTTTTACTAGAAGCAACAACATAGCATTTTCGGCCTACTGGATCTCAAAAATGGAAAATATCACATTGTTGAGAAATATTTTAATTTGGAGCTATGGACCCCCCTACCAAATATTCCAAGTGAGCCAACAATAGGTTATACCATTTGCGAGCTAGAGGGCCTTGAAAATCGAGAAATAACATCACTTTCATCTTCTTCTTCTTCTTCAGATGATGATGATGATGATATCAGGAAACACCGCTATCACCGCCACAGCCTAAACGGCTTAACCGATCGATCTGAAATTTTTACCACATGTGCACTTTTGGCGTCTGAGTTGCCTTTTTATAAAACCAATCGGAAGCCGCCATTTTGAAACCGGAAGTGACGTCATATCTCGAAACCGACTGGACCGATCGGAATGAAACTAGCGCCAAATGATTCAGACGGTCATCTTTATGGAACATCAATAATCTAAAAAGAAGTGTGCTATTACCGAAACCGGAAATGACGTCATAAAAATTAAGAATCCGACTTTAATCACCTCTTACTACATTAACTACATATTCAGAAGGCTTATAATGATACAAATCATTTATATAAGTAAATTCTAGGTGGCAGTGATTTCAGCCGCCATATTGCTAACCGGAAGTGATGCCATATCTCGAAAACGGCTGGACTGATTGGAACGAATCTTTCTCTTTTCTTTATGCAATATCACTTTAAGCATATTTTGGTACCAAACGCAACATTTCCTTACAAATTGGAAATGGCTTATTTTTTCAAAGGAATTAGTCATTGTTGCTCCGATATGTGTTACAAGTTGTGTAAATAAACTAAAAAAATTAGTGATATCCCCATAAAAAACACTCCGTGTAAAAACACCAGCCAAGTCTCTTCAACTATAAAAAAATAAAATAAATCTAAAAACTCAGCACTGAAAAGTAGTGATATCAAAAAATGGGCCAAGTCAAAACTTAATTTTAAAAACCAAAATATACTTGGCGCATCGTTTTTAAGAGTATTGTAGGTATATTATAAATATTCACGTAAATTTGAATTTTGGCATATTCTATACTATTTTGGTTTTGGTTTTGGTATATTTTGATTTTTAAAATTAAGTTTTGACTTGGCCCATTTTTTGATATAACTACTTTTCAGTGCTGAGTTTTTAGATTTATTTTATTTTTTTATAGTTGAAGAGACTTGGCTGGTGTTTTTACACGGAGTGTTTTTTATGGTGATACTTCATTACTGACAGATATTAAAAATGTCAATAAGTTCATACGTTCTTAACTGATTGGGATGAAATTTTGTAAAATAAGAGATAATATTGGTCTTAATGATCATGCAAAATATGAGTTTGATCAGAATTATCGAAGACCGTTTTCATTTTTCAGCCTATCAGGAGATATTTATTTAAATTTTAACCAAAGAATGGATTTCAAAAAAATTATGGTATGCAAACAGAGAAGGTTGGTTTTACATGTGTGCAAAATTTCAGCTCGATCAAAGAAAAACTCTGACCTGTATAGCCAAAATATGATTTGATCAGATTTATCGAAGACCAGTTTCATTTTTCAACCTACCATCAGGAGATGTTTATTTAAATTTTAACCAATCAATAAATTTCAAAAAAATTAGGGTCTGCAAACAGAAAAGGTGGTCTCCACATGTGTGCAAAATTTCAGCTCGATCGAAGAAAAACTCTGACCTGTATACCCTCAGGTAACAGAAAAGACACAAAAAAACAGACGTCCGTGCCAAAAGAGCCAAAAGGAGACGCTCGCTTCGCTCGCTCAATAAGAGATGATTTTAGTCAGATTTGGCATTTTTATGACGTCATTTCCGGTTTCGGTAAAAGTACATTTCTATTTCGACTATAAATATTTCATTAAGAAGACCGTCCGAATCGTTTGGCGCTAGTTTCGTCCCAATATGTCTATCCGTTTTTAATATATGACGTCACTTCCGGTTTCAAAATGGCGGAACAAAATTCGTAATGGCAAGGTATCATCAGACGCCAAAAGTGCATATGTGGTAAAAATTTCAGATCGATCGGTTCAGCCGTTTAGGCTGTGGCGGTGATAGCAACGTTTCCTGATATCATTGCAGATCAAGATAGGTTTTAAAAGGGGTGTAATTTCACTGATTTCACGGCCCTCTAGCTCGCAAATGGCATAACCTGTTGTTCCCAAAATTTGGTATATGTGGCGGGGTGGGCCATAGCTCGAAATTAAGAATTTTGCAACAATGTGAGATTTTCCAATTTTAAGATCCAGTAGGCTGAAAATGCCATGTTGTTGCTTACAGTAAAAGCGTTTGGTCTGCTCCTCAGT
Organism: Leuctra nigra; assembly: GCA_934045905.1. Classification (NCBI taxonomy): domain Eukaryota; kingdom Metazoa; phylum Arthropoda; class Insecta; order Plecoptera; family Leuctridae; genus Leuctra; species Leuctra nigra. The sequence goes on along the minus strand of OW203762.1, from coordinate 1,804,559 downwards.
TTATTAGGCATTTACGGTATGTTGAGTGAGTGTGAGTGTACGGTACGACTTGGCTGGGTGGAGCGACCGCTCCACGAGATGATCCCAACATTGTCAAATCATCAAACCCAACACTCCAATAAACTTATTCAAAATCAGGTATGCGCTGCTGTTTGGAAATAACAAAGGCGTTCGGCAGATTGAGCCAGTCGATGAGTTCCTATCCATGTAACATCCAGAATCTTACACCCTTCGATTTGTACCATTCGGTTTAACTGAGGACAGTCTTTGGGGCACGATTTGAATCCGCAAACAAAGTGTTGACTGTGCAAAAGTGACTTCGGCCCCACGTGTGTTGGCCTGAATGTTATTAGAGAGTTCGGCTCAACGCTCGCGCAAACGCATTTCTTGTGACTGACGATGTTGTACCATACCGTTGTATATTGGAATATGTGTACACATTTAATGTCTTGTGTGTTGTTCTTAGAACTGCAGAAGGATATTTGTATTTGTGAAACCGTGAACCACAAACTGCTGAGCTTCCTTGACTGCGCACGAGACGAAATTCTTCACAGCCTCGCGCAGCTCAATGAGAGTAAGTCATTCATCGTGTCTCGGTTAGCAAACAAAACCATTTCACTCCCAGACTCACGGACACCGACTTTTGTTTTGCAGTTTTAGCGCCATTCGCTTCTGTTGGGGATGATACTTGTATAAGAGGAATAGAAGAGGTCCACGAACAGTTCCCTGCGGCACGGTCGAATTATCCAGATAAAACTGCAAACAAACCTCAGATTAGAATGTAGGTTTCTGTGGAAAACTTCCATGGAGTCAGGATGATATGAAGGGATGTGTGTTGTGAAAAATATCCGACCGAACCGGGGCTCGAACCCGGGACCTCTCACTTGCCGGGCGAGAGCTCTACCAACTGAGCTACCCGATCGGACGGACGGACACTTGACACAACGCACTGATGAGGGTTAGAGATCTCCTAGGAGAATGGAATGAAGGTTATGATTGGACATTACAAGCTATCAGACCATCGGTAACGATACTGTCACCATGTCTCTTTGCACTTGCGTGCGCAACCCTCTTTTACTCGACTTACGAGTTGCTTTTCAGCTCAATTGATGAGAATGTAGGTTTCTGTGGAAAACTTCCATGGAGTCAGGATGATATGAAGGGATGTGTGTTGTGAAAAAAAAAACCGAACCGGGTTCGAGCCCCGGTTCGGTCAGATATTTTTCACAACACACATCCCTTCATACAAACCTCAGATTCTTCCGAAACTAGGTGAAAAGCTGAAATATGCCACTTACTTGATACTTCCTCGTATTTACTCCTCCTCAACTAACTTCAGTGCTTCTTCCTCTACTTTAGGTTCAATGTGAAGGCGCTGAGGAATAGTGAAATGGTCTACAATCACGAGCCCGAACAATCTGGTAACTTACAAGATTGCACAGATAACATTTTAGAATCAATATTTTTTTTTTTTAGTCACACAATTACACACAGTACAATATTACACAAAATACATCAAACAATTTCCTGCAAAGCCATGCAAGGCTTATCTGCAGGTGAATATCAAAAAGAAAAATTAATAATACAAATAATACGGTGTGACAACACAAGAAAAATACAAGATCAATAATAACTCCCACAACAATAATACGCACCAATGCCGTAGTAAAACAACAAAAAACATCTAGACTCTATTATAATACAATGAATTACCAAACGATCAATCTGTCACAGCTTATATAGAAAATCAGTAAAAATAAAATTAACAATTGAAAAGAAACCCATTTTTTAACTCGCGTTTAATTTCAGCATATTTTTTTAAATTCTTTATGTTATCAGGGATGAAATTTAAAATATTCGGAATGTTAACAACTAACTGCTTGAAGGGATGTGCGTTGTGAAAAATATCGCACCGAACCGGGGCTCGAACCCGGGACCTCTCACTTGCCGGGCGAGAGCTCTACCAACTGAGCTACCCGATCGGACGGACGGACACTTGACACAACGCACTGATGAGGGTTAGAGATCTCCTAGGAGAATGGAATGAAGATAATGATTGGACATTACAAGCTATCAGACCATCGGTAACGATACTGTCACCATGTCTCTTTGCACTTGCGTGCGCAACCCTCTTTTACTCGACTTACGAGTTGCTTTTCAGCTCGATTGATGAGAATGTAGGTTTCTGTGGAAAACTTCCATGGAGTCAGGATGATATGAAGGGATATCAAGAATATCCCATATGAAGATGATATCAGTGCGTTGTGTCAAGTGTCCGTCCGTCCGATCGGGTAGCTCAGTTGGTAGAGCTCTCGCCCGGCAAGTGAGAGGTCCCGGGTTCGAGCCCCGGTTCGGTCGGATATTTTTCACAACGCACATCCCTTCATATCATCCTGACTCCATGGAAGTTTTCCACAGAAACCTACATTCTCAACTAACTGCCTCTTACCATATTTGTTGGTATTGGGGAATGTGTAAGTGACATGAGTTTGAGATCTAGTATTTTTTGAGTGTACAAATAAATTCCTAAATTCAGGACAATAATAATGTTTTAAAATCAATCTGTACTTAAAAAGCTGTAAAAAAGGCAACAGATTGGCAAACTTATATAATTGATCAATTGAAGGCTCGTGCAATTTAATATGGGGTGGAACAATTGATTTTATCATCTTATTTTGAAGGGATTCTATACGTTTAATAGCATTTCCCCACGCCAAGATTCCATACAGTAATAAAGATTCAGCAAGAGCACAATACACAGATCTGATCATTTCAAAGGGTAATATAAATTTAAGTTTGTATAAATGAAAAGAGCATATTCGCAGTCGATTACAGAGAATGTCAATGTGCGGCTTCCAACTGAAATGGCGGTCAAGCAACACACCTAAGTAAACATAAGTGCTCACAATGACAATTTCATCCTCACATTGACAACATGTTGATCCGCAACTCATTAAGTGTAGACAAGAAGATGTATGGAATTTAACCTGCACAGGAGAATCAATACTAGAGTTGAAAGGTGAACACAAGTGCATTATTTTTGTTTTACTTGAATTAATGATTAAATCGTGATCATGACTCCATTGCAATACCCGCGTAAAGTCCTCCTGTAGATATTGATTAGCAATTGACAAATTTTTATGCACAGATATCAATACAGTGTCATCCGCATACATATAAATCGTACACTTTAAAATTACACTGAACAAAGATTTCACATACAATAAATACAAAATGGGACCAAAAATTGAACCTTGGGGAACACCAGTCGAAATACTTTTAATATCACTAGAAAAATTATCAATCCTAACAAAAAACTTTCTAAGTTATGAACCAAGATAAATAATTACACAGACAACCAAGACAATAACTGCCCTCTAATTCCAGCACTTTCAATAGCGAGAACCAATTTTCCATGATTTAAGGTGTCAAAAGCTTTAGCATAATCTATAAATAAAGCTAAAACATTCATATTATTATCTAGCTTAGAGTTAATAAAATCTGAAAAGGACAGCAGAAGATCCGATGTGCTCTTCCCCTTTTGAAATCCATATGGCACGTTATTTTATGATCCTCTATATATTTAGTCAAATTTACCAGTGTAAGATCCAGTAATCCTGCTGGTGACTCATCATGAAGATACACTGAGAATAACAAAAGGTTCGGTTATTTTCATTGTCTGATGAAACAAAGAACTTCTCTGTACTTCTTATCTGGACTGTGACGTCACAACATGGTTCTCGTGTTTCAATCTTCTGCGAATGAAGATGCTTGAGTCTTCCCAAAACACATCAATTAAACTTTGATTTCTTTTTCAGATTCATCTCCAGACAATATCCAGCATTGTCCAGATAAAACTGCAGACAAACCGCCAAAACTAAGTGAAAAGCTGGATCCAGTGAAGTAAATATGCCACTTACTTGATACTTCCTCGTATTTACTCCTCCTCAACTAACTTCAGTGCTTCTTCTTCTACTTTAGGTTCAATGTGAAGGCGCTGAGGAATAGTGAAATGGTCTACAATCACGAGCCCGAACAATCTGGTAACTAACAGGATTGTTAACTATCAGCAGCATTGTACAGATTAGATACCAGGGTTCAACCTGAATGTTGCTTTCACAGACGAGGCAAGCCAGAGTGACAAGGATGATGAAGATGATGACCTTGAGGATGACGAAGAGGGGTCTGGTTCCAGCGCGTCATCAGCTGAGCCACCTCCTGTTCCACCAGTCCCGCCGCCCAGGAGAAGATTGAAACCGAGAGAGGAACCAGCAGGGTAACATCTGCCCATCAAGTGTGGCACAGTGTGATTTGAATGTCACTTACGAGCCGATTGTCTTCTGTTGCGAATCTATCCACTTGTTTCCAATTACTCTTCTGTCACTTGTTTATCCGAGCCTTTTTGGTAAACGCGTTCTCCAAGTGACTCATGTGTTGTTCTTTGCATTGCGCAGGTCCCGCCAGCAGGAAGACGGCCATGAGGACCTCGTCAGACCATCAGGTAGGCGATGTCAGGAGGCAGAGGGTGTTGATAAGAGTCAGGTAGTGATGATGTCGACCATGAGGACCTCGTCAGACCATCAGGTAGGCGATGTCAGGAGGCAGGGGGTGTTGATAAGAGTCAGGTAGTGATGAAGACGACCATGAGGACCTCGTCAGACCATCAGGTAGGCGATGTCAGGAGGCAGGGGGTGTTGATAAGAGTCAGGTAGTGATGATGTCGACCATGAGGACCTCGTCAGACCATCAGGTAGGCGATGTCAGGAGGCAGAGGGTGTTGATAAGAGTCAGGTAGTGATGATGTCGACCATGAGGACCTCGTCAGACCATCAGGTAGGCGATGTCAGGAGGCAGAGGGTGTTGATAGGAGTCAGGTACGACCATGAGGACCTCGTCAGACCATCAGGTAGGCGATGTCAGGAGGCAGGGGGTGTTGATAAGAGTCAGGTAGTGATGATGTCGACCATGAGGACCTCGTCAGACCATCAGGTAGGCGATGTCAGGAGGCAGAGGGTGTTGATAAGAGTCAGGTAGTGATGAAGACGACCATGAGGACCTCGTCAGACCATCAGGTAGGCGATGTCAGGAGGCAGAGGGTGTTGATAAGAGTCAGGTAGTGATGATGTCGACCATGAGGACCTCGTCAGACCATCAGGTAGGCGATGTCAGGAGGCAGAGGGTGTTGATTAGAGTCAGGTAGTAATGAATACGACCATGAGGACCTCGTCAGACCATCAGGTAGGCGATGTCAGGAGGCAGAGGGTGTTGATAAGAGTCAGGTAGTGATGAAGACGACCATGAGGACCTCGTCAGACCATCAGGTAGGCGATGTCAGGAGGCAGAGGGTGTTGATAAGAGTCAGGTAGTGATGAAGACGACCATGAGGACCTCGTCAGACCATCAGGTAGGCGATGTCAGGAGGCAGAGGGTGTTGATAAGAGTCAGGTACGACCATGAGGACCTCGTCAGACCATCAGGTAGGCGATGTCAGGAGGCAGAGGGTGTTGATTAGAGTCAGGTAGTGATGATGTCGACCATGAGGACCTCGTCAGACCATCAGGTAGGCGATGTCAGGAGGCAAAGGGTGTTGATAAGTGTCAGGTACGACCATGAGGACCTCGTCAGACCATCAGGTAGGCGATGTCAGGAGGCAGAGGGTGTTGATGAAGGCGATGTTTCAGTGTCACGTGACATTGCCGAGATGTTTCCGCTGCCGACCTCCAACGAAGTGGTCGACTATTGGAGCACAGACTCAGCTATCTACGAGACCTGCAGTTGGCTGACAGAAGAACCTTACTACAAGGAACTCGAGCTGAGCAGTGTAAGTCACACAATCATACTCGAGGACACATAATAGGAGGAAGATGTTTGAAGTAGCGGGGTTGGGAGTCATGATGTTTAATAGCCTACAACCAATCGGTCTCATCAAATCTCCAGAAGACTTGCAGAGTGCTGCCACTACTTGACCGTGATTGGTTCCAGGCGAGATCTCTGGAGGCTTCCAGGAGTGTCGAGGAACAAAGAGATGAAGACGTTGAGCCGGACTTCGTCATCCTGGAGTCGCTCATGAAGATCCCGTGGAGGAAGATCAACAGAGTGCTGGACTCCAACCTGATCGGTGAGACTCCTTCACGATCACAACACATACAGCCACTTCGCAAGCACATTGTTTAACAAGTTGACTCTGGAAGTTCTTGGGCGATTTGGTTGAAGTTATTGTAGAATCTGACCAACAGTCACAATGATTAATGAACGTGCCAACTTGATCGGACAAATAATTGATAAATGCTTCTTTCTTTGGGATTCGCAAGTCTGTGTTCCATATAATTATACTTCACGCGTCCGGCTGAGATCGTCTTACATTACATTTCACCAGATTGCAGGGAAACCTGACTGAGTACAACAATATGCTTCTGATCCGATGTATGCATGATCTAATCGCATACACACAGAAGTAATAATATGTATTTTTAAAGCCAGAATCTGGTAAAGAAAGTATCGACAAAGCACTCAGTGCTGCAGCTACAGCAGTAAGGGATCCCAGTCTCCCAGAGGGTGGATGTGAATGAGAGTATTGTTTGTTGCAGGCACATGGCACGCGCCATGTTGCAGGCACATTAACACGCGCCATGTTGCAGGCACATGGCACGCGCCATGTTGCAGGCACATTGACGCGCGCCAGGTTGCAGACACATGCCACGCGCCATGTTGCAGACACATGACACGCGCCATGTTGCAGGCACATGACACTCGCCATGTTGCAGGCACATTGACACGCGATGAACTGGCGATGTACGCCGTCAAGTTCGAGCTGCTGACGACTGAGAAGTCCCACCACAGCGACTTGGAGTTTCTGAAGACGCACTTCATCAAGAGCGCGCCGCTATGTCTGTCTCTCTCTCGCGCCGACCACAGCGCCTTGTTCGCCGCCGTCAAGCCCAGTGCCAAGTTCTCCAAGCGCCTCCTCAGAGACCTGGCGAGATGCTGGGAGAAGAGCATCTTCCTTACGGGGATATTCCGCCTGATCTGTCTCTACATGAGAGACAACGCCATCTTCACGTCCTACTCGCTCAAGCTCATGGAGATAGCGGACAAGCTGACGCAACTCAAGTCAGTACATTCTCAAATATAACAACATTTCAAATAACACTTCTGGTGATATTCATTTTTCATTAGGTACACAACGGGCCAGTTTTTAATTCCTTATTAAAAGTGTAGGTTCATAAGCTTAAGTTGACGTTTAAGAGATGTCATAGCTTGTTGCTATAGGAATACAGCCATAATCAGCTGTTAAAATTTTAGCCGAGTATTGAAAAACAGGCCCTTAGCGTTAGTATGACTATGTTTGAATATTATAACACTATTGAAACATGCACTATTTTCGTGTTAATTGTATATGAAAAATAATCTTCGTAAAGTGTTGAAAAAAAGAATCAAAGATCGAAGGGAGTCTTGCCAGATCTGGATCATACCTCCAGCTTCAAAAGGGCAAATCGACGGGACTTGTTTTAAGAAGAAGAATGACATATCATTATCTTCCAGTCAACACAATGTTAATATCGGAAAATCTTTCGAAAATCATGTTTCAATGTTTCAGAGAGACAAACAAGAAGTTCTCCGCAGCTCTGCGTGGCTTGGAGGACAGCGCCGAGTGTTGGAGACAGCTGATGATCTACTTGGAGCGTCCCAGGAAGAGAATCACTGACTTGGTTCTGTTGTTATAATGTTTCAGAGAGACAAACAAGAAGTTCTCCGCAGCTCTGCGTGGCTTGGAGGACAGCGCCGAGTGTTCGAGACAGCTGATGATCTACTTGGAGCGTCCCAGGAAGAGAATCACTGACTTGGTTCTGTTGTTATAATGTTTCAGAGAGACAAACAAGAAGTTCTCCGCAGCTCTGCGTGGCTTGGAGGACAGCGCCGAGTGTTCGAGACAGCTGATGATCTACTTGGAGCGTCCCAGGAAGAGAATCACTGACTTGGTTCTGTTGTTATAATGTTTCAGAGAGACAATCAAGAAGTTCTCCGCAGCTCTGCGTGGCTTGGAGGACAGCGCCGAGTGTTCGAGACAGCTGATGATCTACTTGGAGCGTCCCAGGAAGAGAATCACTGACTTGGTTCTGTTGTTAAAATGTTTCAGAGAGACAAACAAGAAGTTCTCCGCAGCTCTGCGTGGCTTGGAGGACAGCGCCGAGTGTTCGAGACAGCTGATGATCTACTTGGAGCGTCCCAGGAAGAGAATCACTGACTTGGTTCTGTTGTTATAATGTTTCAGAGAGACAAACAAGAAGTTCTCCGCAGCTCTGCGTGGCTTGGAGGACAGCGCCGAGTGTTCGAGACAGCTGATGATCTACTTGGAGCGTCCCAGGAAGAGAATCACTGACTTGGTTCTGTTGTTAAAATGTTTCAGAGAGACAAACAAGAAGTTCTCCGCAGCTCTGCGTGGCTTGGAGGACAGCGCCGAGTGTTCGAGACAGCTGATGATCTACTTGGAGCGTCCCAGGAAGAGAATCACTGACTTGGTTCTGTTGTTATAATGTTTCAGAGAGACAAACAAGAAGTTCTCCGCAGCTCTGCGTGGCTTGGAGGACAGCGCCGTGTGTTCGACACAGCTGATGATCTACTTGGAGCGTCCCAGGAAGAGAATCACTGACTTGGTTCTGTTGTTATAATGTTTCAGAGAGACAAACAAGAAGTTCTCCGCAGCTCTGCGTGGCTTGGAGAACAGCGCCGAGTGTTCGAGACAGCTGATGATCTACTTGGAGCGTCCCAGGAAGAGAATCACTGACTTGGTTCTGTTGTTATAATGTTTCAGAGAGACAAACAAGAAGTTCTCCGCAGCTCTGCGTGGCTTGGAGGACAGCGCCGAGTGTTCGAGACAGCTGATGATCTACTTGGAGCGTCCCAGGAAGAAAATCACTGACTTGGTTCTGTTGTTAAAATGTTTCAGAGAGACAAACAAGAAGTTCTCCGCAGCTCTGCGTGGCTTGGAGGACAGCGCCGAGTGTTCGAGACAGCTGATGATCTACTTGGAGCGTCCCAGGAAGAGAATCACTGACTTGGTTCTGTTGTTATAATGTTTCAGAGAGACAAACAAGAAGTTCTCCGCAGCTCTGCGTGGCTTGGAGGACAGCGCCGTGTGTTCGACACAGCTGATGATCTACTTGGAGCGTCCCAGGAAGAGAATCACTGACTTGGTTCTGTTGTTATAATGTTTCAGATAGACAAACAAGAAGTTCTCCGCAGCTCTGCGTGGCTTGGAGGACAGCGCCGAGTGTTCGAGACAGCTGATGATCTACTTGGAGCGTCCCAGGAAGAGAATCACTGACTTGGTTTTGTTGTTATAATGTTTCAGAGAGACAAACAAGAAGTTCTCCGCAGCTCTGCGTGGCTTGGAGGACAGCGCCGAGTGTTCGAGACAGCTGATGATCTACTTGGAGCGTCCCAGGAAGAGAATCACTGACTTGGTTCTGTTGTTATAATGTTTCAGAGAGACAAATAAGAAGTTCTCCGCAGCTCTGCGTGGCTTGGAGGACAGCGCCGAGTGTTCGAGACAGCTGATGATCTACTTGGAGCGTCCCAGGAAGAGAATCACTGACTTGGTTCTGTTGTTATAATGTTTCAGAGAGACAAACAAGAAGTTCTCCGCAGCTCTGCGTGGCTTGGAGGACAGCGCCGAGTGTTCGAGACAGCTGATGATCTACTTGGAGCGTCCCAGGAAGAGAATCACTGACTTGGTTCTGTTGTTATAATGTTTCAGAGAGACAAACAAGAAGTTCTCCGCAGCTCTGCGTGGCTTGGAGGACAGCGCCGAGTGTTCGAGACAGCTGATGATCTACTTGGAGCGTCCCAGGAAGAGAATCACTGACTTGGTTCTGTTGTTATAATGTTTCAGAGAGACAAACAAGAAGTTCTCCGCAGCTCTGCGTGGCTTGGAGGACAGCGCCGAGTGTTCGAGACAGCTGATGATCTACTTGGAGCGTCCCAGGAAGAGAATCACTGACTTGGTTCTGTTGTTAAAATGTTTCAGAGAGACAAACAAGAAGTTCTCCGCAGCTCTGCGTGGCTTGGAGGACAGCGCCGAGTGTTCGAGACAGCTGATGATCTACTTGGAGCGTCCCAGGAAGAGAATCACTGACTTGGTTCTGTTGTTATAATGTTTCAGAGAGACAAACAAGAAGTTCTCCGCAGCTCTGCGTGGCTTGGAGGACAGCGCCGAGTGTTCGAGACAGCTGATGATCTACTTGGAGCGTCCCAGGAAGAGAATCACTGACTTGGTTCTGTTGTTATAATGTTTCAGAGAGACAAACAAGAAGTTCTCCGCAGCTCTGCGTGGCTTGGAGGACAGCGCCGAGTGTTCGAGACAGCTGATGATCTACTTGGAGCGTCCCAGGAAGAGAATCACTGACTTGGTTCTGTTGTTATAATGTTTCAGAGAGACAAACAAGAAGTTCTCCGCAGCTCTGCGTGGCTTGGAGGACAGCGCCGAGTGTTCGAGACAGCTGATGATCTACTTGGAGCGTCCCAGGAAGAGAATCACTGACTTGGTTCTGTTGTTATAATGTTTCAGAGAGACAAACAAGAAGTTCTCCGCAGCTCTGCGTGGCTTGGAGGACAGCGCCGAGTGTTCGAGACAGCTGATGATCTACTTGGAGCGTCCCAGGAAGAGAATCACTGACTTGGTTCTGTTGTTATAATGTTTCAGAGAGACAAACAAGAAGTTCTCCGCAGCTCTGCGTGGCTTGGAGGACAGCGCCGAGTGTTCGAGACAGCTGATGATCTACTTGGAGCGTCCCAGGAAGAGAATCACTGACTTGGTTCTGTTGTTATAATGTTTCAGAGAGACAAACAAGAAGTTCTCCGCAGCTCTGCGTGGCTTGGAGGACAGCGCCGAGTGTTCGAGACAGCTGATGATCTACTTGGAGCGTCCCAGGAAGAGAATCACTGACTTGGTTCTGTTGTTATAATGTTTCAGAGAGACAAACAAGAAGTTCTCCGCAGCTCTGCGTGGCTTGGAGGACAGCGCCGAGTGTTCGAGACAGCTGATGATCTACTTGGAGCGTCCCAGGAAGAGAATCACTGACTTGGTTCTGTTGTTGTCTCGAGCCCGGTCCGTCATGTTGCGATGTCGCGACCAAGCAACCTCGCCACAGATGGAGCTGGAGCTGGAGATATCCAGCTGTATGCAGGCGTACGACATGGTGAGACAAGTACGTCGTCTTGTCATACCTTATCGTCAACAGAGCCGAGGCTCCACTAGTGGGAATGTAATAGAGAAGGGAGTATTTGAAACCCGGTACCGGCATGTAGCCTACTCCTACGAAAGGTACCAAGGGGGCCAACGGCTTAATGTCCCATCCGAAGGACGGTGTGACATTTACAGCAGGATCCTACAGAACCCGCGTCGTCGAGAGACTAATAACAGGTGAAGGGAGGTCGTCACACCAACCCTCAAACACCCCAGTCTCTCTGGCCTAACGGCAGCAACTAGCAAGGCAGAGTTGAATGTAGTATAAGTTTATAAGGCTGCATTTCACCAAGATTCTAAACCCGGGTTAGAGGCGGTAAACCAGGTTTAGAGGCCTCTAAACCAGGTTTACCGGCTCTAACCAGGGTTTAGAATCTTGGTGAAAGGTTTAGAATCTTGGTGAAACGCAGCCTAATAGTGTTTAAAGGCGCGTTGAGAGCGAGGTCATTTAACGCTTTTTAGGTTTTATATTTTTTTGATCATATATGGAGGTTATTGGGAGAGGTCGACCGAATGGGCCTGGCCCGGGGGAAGTCCTGCACTGGTGGGAGGGCCAGGCCGGAAAAGGGCCGGAGGGGTCGGGCCAGTGGGACCCGCGCCGGGGCGATGTCCATCTCGAGGGGGAGGTTGGCCCGAGGGGATCGTAAATTCGAGGGAGAGCATGGGAAGGTCGACCGTCGCTTCTCTTTGTCTGGAACTCACCACTGACCTGTCCGGCATGGGAAGCCCTTACACACGAGCATATGCTCGCCGGCCTAGCTGAAGTGGATCATTGGCCAACACAACCCCCCGCCCCCTACTGCGCTAAGGTGGCAGCTGTCGGGGGGCAGAGTAGAATGGTCACCCATCCAAGTAGTGTTGGTTATCCTCGGTTATCTGACAAGAACCGAGGCATCCAATACCCCAGCCATCCGAGTGTCCTAAGAAGCAACTGGTGTCTAATGCCATGTACTTGTGTTACAGATATGTGTCGAGTGTCCTACATAAGAAGCAACTACTTGTGTTACAGATATGTGTCGAGTGTCCTATATAAGAAGCAACTACTTGTGTTACAGGTATGTGTCGAGTGTCAACATAAGAAGCAACTACTTGTGCTACAGATATGTGTCGAGTGTCCTACATAAGAAGCAACTACTTGTGTTACAGATATGTGTCGAGTGTCCTACATAAGAAGCAACTACTTGTGTTACAGATATGTGTCGAGTGTCCTACATAAGAAGCAACTACTTGTGCTACAGATATGTGTCGAGTGTCCTACATAAGAAGACTTCTTGTGTTACAGATATGTGTCGAGTGTCCTACATAAGAAGCAACTACTTGTGTTACAGGTATGTGTCGAGTGTCCTACATAAGAAGCAACTACTTGTGTTACAGATATGTGTCGAGTGTCCTACATAAGAAGACTTCTTGTGTTACAGATATGAGTCGAGTGTCCTACATAAGAAGCAACTACTTGTGTTACAGATATGTGTCGAGTGTCCTACATAAGAAGCAACTACTTGTGTTACAGATATGTGTCGAGTGTCCTACATAAGAAGCAACTACTTGTGTTACAGGTATGTGTCGAGTGCGACAAGAAGATCCGGGAGAAGACGCGAGCGACAGAGATGATGAGTCTGCATCTGCGCCTGGACTTCCCTGCGCATGTGCCGCGCATCGCTCTGGTGGACAATGTGCGCAGCCGCGTGATGGAACTTGATGCGGTTTGTCTCGGCAGCAGCGTGGCCAAGGTCATTCCCAACTCCAGGAAGACGCAGATGAACTTCCTGAAGGAGAAGCGCAAACTCACGCTGTTCCTTCTCACCGACCTGTTGCTTCTGACGGAGAGGAAGAAGAAGAGGTCAGTCCGACCAATCACATGTACTCCTGAAGACGAGGTGTTGTTGTTTGTATTGTCGTTAGAGAAGTTTTGTAAATTATACCAACTCATAGCTTTTACAGCCTCATGCTCTGCAGAAGTTGCGTCTGCAAGTAGATATTTTCAGCCCTCAACGCCACAATACCGTGTGCTAATAATCTTATAAGCGGAATCCAGTAGACTCTGGGCGTTTGAGTTAAAAAATAATGGCATTCTTTTGAGCAAATGGGGGCACGATGCACAAAGAACCACAATGCTGTCCATCCTTGTGGCTTCAACGAGAGGGACGACCTTCTTCTTAACACATTTCACAGTAATGTTTCGGTCGGTCAGTGGCAGCTTCACTGTGGTGGACTACTGCGCACGCTCTGATGTCATCATCGCCACCAAGCCGCAGTTCAAGTGTCTGGACGGCCGTCTCATGTCAGACACTTCCAAGGAGTTCAAACTGCTACTTGTGATGAAGCAGAACCACCAGCACATGTGTGTAGACATGGTAAGTATCACTAAGGGATCAGTAAGAGATGTCCCAGACTCTTTGCAGAGGTGGGCCACTGAGATTGGCATAGATGTGACCTTGTCCTGATTCTTTTCCTTACCATTTGAAATAGAGTTACCTATAGTTTTCAATGATTCTTGAGAAGTTCTCAAAACAGTGTTGACTTCATCCAATCGTATTTACATAATGAGAACATAAGTAATACTGAAAAATAATACATTACCACTTCCATGTGATATGTCGCCAAATGTGTCTAAAACGTCCACTTCTCGGACGATGATGGATTTCCCTCCACCTGCTAACAGGTCGAGTTGGAGTTAAGTCACAAGCTTGGGGTTCAGACGGCTATCAGACAACTAGAGCGGCGTCATCCTTGATATCTGTACATGCGATGATGGATTTCCCTCCACCTGCTATCAGGTCGAGTTGGAGTTTAGTCACAAGCTTGGGGTTCAGACGGCTATCAGACAACTAGAGCGGCGTCATCCTTGATATCTGTACATGCGATGATGGATTTCCCTCCACCTGCTATCAGGTCGAGTTGGAGTTTAGTCACAAGCTTGGGGTTCAGACGGCTATCAAACAACTAGAGCGGCGTCATCCTTGATATATGTACATGCGATGATGGATTTCCCTCCACCTGCTATCAGGTCGAGTTGGAGTTTAGTCACAAGCTTGGGGTTCAGACGGCTATCAAACAACTAGAGCGGCGTCATCCTTGATATCTGTACATGCGATGATGGATTTCCCTCCACCTGCTAACAGGTCGAGTTGGAGTTTAGTCACAAGCTTGGGGTTCAGACGGCTATCAATCAACTAGAGCGGCGTCATCCTTGATATCTGTACATGCGATGATGGATTTCCCTCCACCTGCTATCAGGTCGAGTTGGAGTTTAGTCACAAGCTTGGGGTTCAGACGGCTATCAAACAACTAGAGCGGCGTCATCCTTGATATCTGTACATGCGATGATGGATTTCCCTCCACCTGCTATCAGGTCGAGTTGGAGTTTAGTCACAAGCTTGGGGTTCAGAAGGCTATCAGACAACAAGAGCGGCGTCATCCTTGATATCTGTACATGCGATGATGGATTTCCCTCCACCTGCTATCAGGTCGAGTTGGAGTTTAGTCACAAGCTTGGGGTTCAGAAGGCTATCAGACAACAAGAGCGGCGTCATCCTTGATATCTGTACATGCGATGATGGATTTCCCTCCACCTGCTATCAGGTCGAGTTGGAGTTTAGTCACAAGCTTGGGGTTCAGACGGCTATCAAACAACTAGAGCGGCGTCATCCTTGATATCTGTACATGCGATGATGGATTTCCCTCCACCTGCTATCAGGTCGAGTTGGAGTTTAGTCACAAGCTTGGGGTTTAGACGGCTATCAAACAACTAGAGCTGTGTCATCCTTGATATCTGTACATGCGATAATGGATTTCCCTCCACCTGCTATCAGGTCGAGTTGGAGTTTAGTCACAAGCTTGGGGTTTAGACGGCTATCAAACAACTAGAGCTGTGTCATCCTTGATATCTGTACATGCGATGATGGATTTCCCTCCACCTGCTATCAGGTCGAGTTAGAGTTTAGTCACAAGCTTGGGGTTCAGACGGCTATCAAACAACTAGAGCGGCGTCATCCTTGATATCTGTACATGCGATAATGGATTTCCCTCCACCTGCTATCAGGTCGAGTTGGAGTTTAGTCACAAGCTTGGGATTCAGACGGCTATCAGACAACTAGAGCGGCGTCATCCTTGATATCTGTACATGCGATGATGGATTTCCCTCCACCTGCTAACAGGTCGAGTTGGAGTTTAGTCACAAGCTTGGGGTTCAGACGGCTATCAAACAACTAGAGCGGCGTCATCCTTGATATCTGTACATGCGATGATGGATTTCCCTCCACCTGCTATCAGGTCGAGTTGGAGTTTAGTCAAAAGCTTGGGGTTCAGACGGCTATCAAACAACTAGAGCGGCGTCATCCTTGATATCTGTATATGCGATGATGGATTTCCCTCCACCTGCTATCAGGTCGAGTTGGAGTTTAGTCACAAGCTTGGGGTTCAGACGGCTATCAGACAACTAGAGCGGCGTCATCCTTGATATCTGTACATGCGATGATGGTTTTCCCTCCACCTGCTATCAGGTCGAGTTGGAGTTTAGTCACAAGCTTGGGGTTTAGACGGCTATCAAACAACTAGAGCGGTGTCATCCTTGATATCTGTACATGCAATGATGGATTTCCCTCCACCTGCTATCAGGTCGAGCTGGAGTTTAGTCACAAGCTTGGGGTTCAGACGGCTATCAAACAACTAGAGCGGCGTCATCCTTGATATCTGTACATGCGATGATGGATTTCCCTCCACCTGCTATCAGGTCGAGTTGGAGTTTAGTCACAAGCTTGGGGTTCAGACGGCTATCAAACAACTAGAGCGGCGTCATCCTTGATATCTGTACATGCGATAATGGATTTCCCTCCACCTGCTATCAGGTCGAGTTGGAGTTTAGTCACAAGCTTGGGGTTCAGACGGCTATCAGACAACTAGAGCGGCGTCATCCTTGATATCTGTACATGCGATGATGGATTTCCCTCCACCTGCTAACAGGTCGAGTTGGAGTTTAGTCACAAGCTTGGGGTTCAGACGGCTATCAAACAACTAGAGCGGCGTCATCCTTGATATCTGTACATGCGATGATGGATTTCCCTCCACCTGCTATCAGGTTGAGTTGGAGTTTAGTCACAAGCTTGGGGTTCAGACGGCTATCAAACAACTAGAGCGGCGTCATCCTTGATATCTGTATATGCGATGATGGATTTCCCTCCACCTGCTATCAGGTCGAGTTGGAGTTTAGTCACAAGCTTGGGGTTCAGACGGCTATCAGACAACTAGAGCGGCGTCATCCTTGATATCTGTACATGCGATGATGGATTTCCCTCCACCTGCTATCAGGTCGAGTTGGAGTTTAGTCACAAGCTTGGGGTTTAGACGGCTATCAAACAACTAGAGCGGTTTCATCCTTGATATCTGTACATGCAATGATGGATTTCCCTCCACCTGCTATCAGGTCGAGCTGGAGTTTAGTCACAAGCTTGGGGTTCAGACGGCTATCAAACAACTAGAGCGGCGTCATCCTTGATATCTGTACATGCGATGATGGATTTCCCTCCACCTGCTATCAGGTCGAGTTGGAGTTTAGTCACAAGCTTGCGGTTCAGACGGCTATCAAACAACTAGAGCGGCGTCATCCTTGATATCTGTACATGCGATGATGGATTTCCCTCCACCTGCTATCAGGTCGAGTTGGAGTTTAGTCACAAGCTTGGGGTTCAGACGGCTATCAGACAACTAGAGCGGCATCATCCTTGATATCTGTACATGCGATGATGGATTTCCCTCCACCTGCTAACAGGTCGAGTTGGAGTTTAGTCACAAGCTTGGGGTTCAGACGGCTATCAAACAACTAGAGCGGCGTCATCCTTGATATCTGTACATGCGATGATGGATTTCCCTCCACCTGCTATCAGGTCGAGTTGGAGTTTAGTCACAAGCTTGGGGTTCAGACGGCTATCAAACAACTAGAGCGGCGTCATCCTTGATATCTGTACATGCGATGATGGATTTCCCTCCACCTGCTATCAGGTCGAGTTGGAGTTTAGTCACAAGCTTGGGGTTTAGACGGCTATCAGACAACAAGAGCGGCGTCATCCTTGATATCTGTACATGCGTTGATGGATTTCCCTCCACCTGCTATCAGGTCGAGTTGGAGTTTAGTCACAAGCTTGGGGTTCAGACGGCTATCAAACAACTAGAGCGGCGTCATCCTTGATATCTGTACATGCGATGATGGATTTCCCTCCACCTGCTATCAGGTCGAGTTGGAGTTTAGTCACAAGCTTGGGGTTTAGACGGCTATCAAACAACTAGAGCGGTGTCATCCTTGATATCTGTACATGCAATGATGGATTTCCCTCCACCTGCTATCAGGTCGAGTTGGAGTTTAGTCACAAGCTTGGGGTTCAGACGGCTATCAAACAACTAGAGCGGCGTCATCCTTGATATCTGTACATGCGATGATGGATTTCCCTCCACCTGCTATCAGGTCGAGTTGGAGTTTAGTCACAAGCTTGGGGTTCAGACGGCTATCAAACAACTAGAGCGGCGTCATCCTTGATATCTGTACATGCGATGATGGATTTCCCTCCACCTGCTATCAGGTCGAGTTGGAGTTTAGTCACAAGCTTGGGGTTCAGACGGCTATCAAACAACTAGAGCGGCGTCATCCTTGATATCTGTACATGCGATGATGGATTTCCCTCCACCTGCTATCAGGTCGAGTTGGAGTTTAGTCACAAGCTTGGGATTCAGACGGCTATCAAACCACTAGAGCGGCGTCATCCTTGATATCTGTACATGCGATGATGGATTTCCCTCCACCTGCTATCAGGTCGAGTTGGAGTTTAGTCACAAGCTTGGGGTTCAGACGGCTATCAAACAACTAGAGCGGCGTCATCCTTGATATCTGTATATGCGATGATGGATTTCCCTCCACCTGCTATCAGGTCGAGTTGGAGTTTAGTCACAAGCTTGGGGTTCAGACGGCTATCAGACAACTAGAGCGGCGTCATCCTTGATATCTGTACATGCGATGATGGATTTCCCTCCACCTGCTATCAGGTCGAGTTGGAGTTTAGTCACAAGCTTAAGGTTCAGACGGCTATCAAACAACTAGAGCGGCGTCATCCTTGATATCTGTACTTGCGATGATGGATTTCCCTCCACCTGCTATCAGGTCGAGTTGGAGTTTAGTCACAAGCTTGGGGTTCAGACGGCTACCAGACAACTAGAGTGGCGTCATCCTTGATATCTGTACATGCGAACTTATCGTGAAACTTGTTCCAGTTGCTGTCGCTGTCCAGCCTGGAAGAGAGGAACACATGGCGGACAGCGCTGGAGAATCAGCCGTGCGCCGGAACACAGCTGGAGTACGTGTGTGTCTATGAGTTCCAGTCAGAGACGTTCCAGCTGCAGCCAGGAGAACTCGTGCTGGTCTCCAGAACTCTGGACAACGGTGAGTTACCGCAATGCATCAAGGTCAAATTCCTCGCCGCGACGGCTGAGATTGTTTCACATGTCACCACATTGCAGGGAAACCTGACAAAGTACAACAATATGCTTCTCTTGTGGTCATATTTTGACTGATTCTGATCTGGAACTGAAGTAATGTCATTGGCCAGAATATTGTAAAGAAGTGAGTCTCCAAAATCGACAAAACATTCTAGGCTTGCTTTAGCAGTAGCTTATCCCTAACATAGAATGAATGTCAATGCAATAGAAGGCAAGCAGGATGTGTTTCCCAAGAGGAAGGGTTGAGTGGGGGGGGGGGGGGGGGGCAAGTTGCTCAGAAAGGCGACGACACTTGAGCCTTGAGTAACGATTATTGAACTAGACTGACACATTTCTAGGTAACATTTAGTTAAAACCGTGTTAATTCTACTGCATTCTTATACGTAATATTAATGAATTGCGCTAACCTTAACTGATGAACAGTTCCAGGACCGTTATCTTGGAACCCTTGGTGTCTCTTGCTTGGAGACAAAGGGTCACATGTCCCTCATGGATGTCAGAAAAATATAAAAGTTGTGTGCTGTTTAACGTATAAGTGCATGTTTTAAACAAAATTCATCTGAAAACTTCTTAAAATTGATGAACTCCCTGCTCGCCAGTGTGAGGGTCACCCCCCCCCCACCCCCTCCTCCTGAGGTGGGATTCTATAACTCCATTGCGATCGCTTAGCATTTTTTCCATAAGGATTAACATTGAAATAATTGCTAAGCGGTCGCAATGGAGTTATAGAATCAGGACCCTGACAGTAATCCTGGCCGGCCCATGGTCCCATGTGAAGTAAGACAAAGAAGTACAAGGTTTCAGCTTCTCATGTAATGTGCCGTGTTGTTCCAGGCTGGATGGAAGGAGTTCGCAAGAGAGATGGCGTGAGAGGGACATTTCCCTCCAGCAGGGTCGACCCCAAGCAGTAGGGGGACATTTCCCTCCATCAGGGTCGACCCCAAGCAGTAGGGGGACATTTCCCTCCAGCAGGGTCGACCCCAAGCAGTAGGGGGACATTTCCCTCCAGCAGGGTCGACCCCAACCAGTAGGGGGACATTTCCCTCCAGCAGGGTCGACCCCAAGCAGTAGGGGGAAATTTCCCTCCAGCAGGGTCGACCCCAAGCAGTAGGGGGACATTTCCCTCCAGCAGGGTCGACCCCAAGCAGTAGGGGGACATTTCTCTCCAGCAGGGTCGACCCCAAGCAGTAGGGGGACATTTCCCTCCAGCAGGGTCGACCCCAAGCAGTAGGGGGACATTTCCCTCCAGCAGGGTCGACCCCAAGCAGTAGGGGGACATTTCCCTCCAGCAGGTTCGACCCAAAGCAGTAGGGGGACATTTCCCTCCAGCAGGGTCGACCCCAAGCAGTAGGGGGCCATTTCCCTCCAGCAGGGTCGACCCCAAGCAGTAGGGGGACATTTCCCTCCAGCAGGGTCGACCCCAAGCAGTAGGGGGACATTTCCCTCCAGAAGGGGCGACCCCAAGCAGTAGGGGGACATTTCCCTCCAGAAGGGGCGACCCCAAGCAGTAGGGGGACATTTCCCTCCAGCAGGGTCGACCCCAAGCAGTAGGGGGCCATTTCCCTCCAGCAGGGTCGACCCCAAGCAGTAGGGGGACATTTCCCTCCAGCAGGGTCGATCCCAAGCAGTAGGGGGACATTTCCCTCCAGCAGGGTCGACCCCAAGCAGTAGGGGGACTTTTCCCTCCAGCAGGGTCGACCCCAAGCAGTAGTGGGACATTTCCCTCCAGTAGGGTCGACCCCAAACAGTTGGCGGACATTTCCCTCCAGCAGGGTCGACCCCAAGCAGAAGGGGGACATTTCCCTCCAGTAGGGTCGACCCCAAGCAGTAGGGGGACATTTCCCTCCAGCAGGGTCGACCCCAAACAGTTGGGGGACATTTCCCTCCAGCAGGGTCGACCCCAAGCAGTAGGGGGACATTTCCCTCCAGCAGGGTCGACCCCAAGCAGTAGGGGGACTTTTCCCTCCAGCAGGGTCGACCCCAAACAGTTGGGGGACATTTCCCTCCAGCAGGGTCGACCCCAAGCAGTAGGGGGACATTTCCCTCCAGCAGGGTCGACCCCAAACAGTTGGGGGACATTTCCCTCCAGCAGGGTCGACCCCAAGCAGTAGGGGGACATTTACCTCCAGCAGGGTCGACCCCAAGCAGTAGGGGGACATTTCCCTCCTGCACGGTCGTACCAAGCAGTAGGGGGACATTTCCCTCCAGCAGGGTCGACCCCAAACAGTTGGGGGACATTTCCCCCCAGCAGGGTAGACCCCAAGCAGTAGGGGGACATTTACCTCCAGCAGGGTCGACCCCAAGCAGTAGGGGGACATTTCCCTCCTGCACGGTCGTACCAAGCAGTAGGGGGACATTTCCCTCCAGCAGGGTCGACCCCAAGCAGTAGGGGGACATTTCCCTCCAGCAGGGTCGACTTCAAGCAGTAGGGGGACATTTCCCTCCAGCAGGGTCGACCCCAAGCAGTAGGGGGACATTTCCCTCCAGCAGGGTCGACTCCCACGCTACACTTCTCTAGGAGCAAGCTGGCTTGCACTAAGCAGGTCCTGGGTTCAAAGATTCTTTCATAATCATCTCCCAATCATCATAATCTCCATCATAAGTCTAGTTGCAGAACGGTAGGTACCAAAATATGAATACAAATAGCTGGGGTCCGCGAAGACCTCAAGAAATATTCATAGCATTTACATAAATCTAAGAAAATGATTGTGTATATACATTTCTTATTATGTGTTTGTACCTACTTCTTCTCCCATCATCTCCTAATTTGGAGTGAACAATTTTAAATAAAATATATTCTCAAAATGTTGATAAAATAAACTCATGCTCCAAATATCGATGGTGAATAGGCCAAAGGTCGTAACCCTCAAATTTTCAAAAATGGGGGTTTTGGTGTTTCGGATTCTTCAGCAATCAATACACAAACTGGCAAAAGGTTTAAGCTGTTTCAGACAGTAAATACGTTAAAACGCAATTTAAATGAAACCGAATTAAAATAAAATGTTAATTGCTACCCTGGCATTAGGTCGTAAGCAGCATAAGGTCGTATCCCTCTGCAAAACCATTACATGGATCACCAAAGCCAGAATCTAGTATGAGGCAAAAGGTCTTAACCCACACTGGGAACCTGGATAACCAGTTTGGTAAAAGGTCGTAACCCAATTTTTTTTTTAGATTGAAACAGTTATTTTTAATTATGGGTGCATCTGAACGCAGGTTTGATTATTCTACAAACTAGGAAAAAATATTTACTTGAAAGTACATTTTAGAATTTTTTCTATTCACCGTGGAAAAGAAATGAAACACTTAAACCTCCTCCTGAACATTTTGATTTTGTGGGTCACGACCTTTTGCCTATAATGGTTTTGTAAGCAAACATTCCTCCTAAATACAGACTTGCCGTTCTATAATATAGAATAATATAGAATAAATATAAAGAATATCAACATTCAACACAACTTATTTCGCTGTATTTCCTATGGTTAGACAATCTTGGGAATGAGGAATTATATTCTGACCAATCGCTCAAACTCAAGTTCAGACTGTGTGTTGGTTTATTGTATGGTTACCTGTGCAATTGCAGGCTGCAGAAGAGGTTTGTATGATAAAACCACATCATCATCTAAATATCGTCGATAAACTGAAAATAGTTACTAATTAGTCGAAACCGACTTGTAAAAAGTAGCTTTTCCACATATTTGTATTACAAAATACACTTTTTACATTTAGATAAGATTATATTAGCTTATAAGGGTTTAACGGCGCGTCAACGACGAGGTTATATTGCGCACATAATTTTAACTTTTTATGTAAAAGAAAAGACGTTTGTGCAAACTATGAATACTTTCTCGTTGACTTAATATAGTAAGTATACTTAATTCTAAGGCGACTGAAAATAATCAGGATCAGGATCAAGCGTTTTACCACGAATTGGCACCACAATCTTGCGCGATTTCTTCATCATTGAAACATAACAAACACACATTTTGATAATATCCGTGAGTTTTGTGAGTGACAAAGTGGGTGGTCCACAAACATCAACTTCTTCAGCTCATATCCTTGCAGAGTTGACATTACTCCCGCCTAGGTGGCAGCACCTGTGCTACGCCTTTCAATAATAATGTGACAAAGTGGGACGGAACAGGTTGGGTGAGTGGTTAACGCTCTCAGCTTGTATTCCGGAGGCCCGGGTTCGATTCCCGCGGCCGTCCTTCCTGACTGGGGTTTTTCGTGGTTTTCCCTCAGTCTTCAGGCAAATGCTGGGAAGGTACCCTACTAATAGGCCACGACCGCCTCCTTCCCACCTTCCATCCTTACCTACTCTTCACCATCATCTCCCAATCATCATCATAATCATCCATCCGTCGCCATTAGCCTCGCTGCAGAACAGTGCGACGTTAAGCCCCAGACAAAAAAAAAAAAAAAAAAGACAAAGTGGGTGGTCCACAAACATCAACTTCTTCAGCTCATATCCTTGCAGAGTTGACATTACTCCCGCCTAGGTGGCAGCACCTGTGCTACGCCTTTCAATAATAATGAACAGAGAGAGAAAGAAAACGTTTCTCATATAATTTATAGCCTAATCCATATAATATAACCTTAATGATAGAGACAGCTATTAATAACGTTTGGTCGGACACGACTCTAGCTTCTTGGTAGCATCTTTTCATCTGTTGAGAGTGAGTCAGCTTCTGTGATACACAGAGGTCCATTAGCGGAATCATCGCTGGTAAATGATTTGAAAAGAGAGATTGTTAATGACACCTGTCCCATGCTACTGTATGCCTGCACTGGGATGTAATTTACCCAAGTTTTTTGTTCAACTCTGTGTCGTGGTTTTGAATTTAACATAAATCTTGCGCGATGAATGAGCGATGGCCGATGTAAATGACTGGGTAAATGGCTCGTTAGTGCTGGCAAGTTACACATGACGCTTCTTCGTACGAGTAAGTGAGATTTGAATCCATTTGTTGACATTTATATTTTATTTCCCCTACCATCATTTATCCACCGGATAACTATTATTCTTCTGAGAACATGAGACCGGCAGTTTGTAATCTGACACTTCGACAATCTTCTCTCTGAGAATGTTGAGTCAATTAAAAACATAATATATTGATAAATATCTGTATAACGCGTTGATGAGCGAGCACCGATACGTGCAACACCTCGAACCAAAATTCCGTTATACAACCTGAAAGCATAATAATCACTCAATAGCTTTTCATGGCAACTTTCAATTATCTAACAATCACTCTGGAACATAAAGAAAGGACAGATCAAGCTGCCGTGAATGTATTTCTTGATTCATTAATCATTATTCAGGTATACATGTCAATAAGGCCGTAAGTTCTTGACGAAATCGGATGAAACGACCGTACACAATTTAAAACTCATCGAAACATTCTGATGTTCAACCAATCAAGAGATTTGTAAGATTTTAACAATCAGAGGTGTGAATACAATTGTTAAAATAGTATAAAAAATTCTACTTGATCGGAACATTTTCATTTGTAAACCTGAATAACGTACACTTAAAATCGTTTGTTTTTAAATTTAATCGGTCATATTATGCAATTCCTCATGGTTAACATTTAAAAATCATGTTATTGTTCTCAGGTGATTGTTCGATCCGAAATACACAATGGAAAATTGTAAATATTGAAAGCACATCAATTAGAGGATTTGTGTGAATGTTTTGCTCAAACTATTCATTCAACCCAAAGAATTCAATGAGATCTTTGTTTCTTTGCTTGAGCTGGATAGTGTAACGCGTTTTGAAAGTTGAATCAGCCGTTTTGAATTGACGGTTTGGAAATGGACTTAAGTCTATTTATTCCAGGGTTCATCTCCAGCATACTTATATTCCAGATAAAAACACAATTATTGTATGCAGATGTGGCACTGGTCTAGTGAATGTAGATAGCATTAAATGCAATAAACATGTCAAACTATACAGGACAGATAGCGCGGTTTAAAACACATAACATGTCTTAAGGGGGAGGATCGACACCCCTACCAATGTTAACATTGTGGCCGTCACTTAAAGATGGCTAAAGCATCTCTTTGTGATAACGGATTTTAAAGGGCAAATCGTTACCTGCAAGTTGTAAGAACGTCATGCTTGTTCTTAAATATGCAAATAATTTAATTTATTTTCTTCCCATGCAAGTCAAACATATATTTATATATTAGAAATATATTGAAAAGTATTTCTACGAAGATGCCAATTTTAATATATTTTGAATTTTTCTTTACCATTTCTTGAATTCTTCTATACTTAATTATATTTGAAAAGCTGTAAAAGTATTACAAAGCTGTAATTTTAAAAACTAATGATTGGAGTGTTGGCTCGGTTGATCCACATTACTATCAGTGAGATATCCGGTCTCATGCCATGTGTTATAGCTGTGTGGTTGCTACAGAGCATGCGCTATCTCCCAGCGTGTATATCAGTGAGATATCCGGTCTCATGCCATGTGTTATAGCTGTGTGGTTGCTACAGAGCATGCGCTATCTCCCAGCGTGTATATCAGTGAGATATCCGGTCTCATGCCATGTGTCATAGCTGTGTGGTTGCTACAGAGCATGCGCTATCTCCCAGCGTGTATATCAGTGAGATATCCGGTCTCATGCCATGTGTCATAGCTGTGTGGTTGCTACAGAGCATGCGCTATCTCCCAGCGTGTATATCAGTGAGATATCCGGTCTCATGCCATGTGTTATATCTGTGTGGTTGCTACAGAGCATGCGCTATCTCCCAGCGTGTATATCAGTGAGATATCCGGTCTCATGCCATGTGTTATAGCTGTGTGGTTGCTACAGAGCATGCGCTATCTCCCAGCGTGTATATCAGTGAGATATCCGGTCTCATGCCATGTGTTATAGCTGTGTGGTTGCTACAGAGCATGCGCTATCTCCCAGCGTGTATATCAGTGAGATATCCGGTCTCATGCCATGTGTTATAGCTGTGTGGTTGCTACAGAGCATGCGCTATCTCCCAGCGTGTATATCAGTGAGATATCCGGTCTCATGCCATGTGTTATAGCTGTGTGGTAGCTACAGAGCATGCGCTATCTCCCAGCGTGTATATCAGTGAGATATCCGGTCTCATGCCATGTGTTATAGCTGTGTGGTTGCTACAGAGCATGCGCTATCTCCCAGCGTGTATATCAGTGAGATATCCGGTCTCATGCCATGTGTTATAGCTGTGTGGTTGCTACAGAGCATGCGCTATCTCCCAGCGTGTATATCAGTGAGATATCCGGTCTCATGCCATGTGTTATAGCTGTGTGGTTGCTACAGAGCATGCGCTATCTCCCAGCGTGTATATCAGTGAGATATCCTGTCTCATGCCATGTGTAATAGCTGTGTGGTTGCTACAGAGCATGCGCTATCTCCCAGCGTGTATATCAGTGAGATATCCGGTCTCATGCCATGTGTTATAGCTGTGTGGTTGCTACAGAGCATGCGCTATCTCCCAGCGTGTATATCAGTGAGATATCCGGTCTCATGCCATGTGTTATAGCTGTGTGGTTGCTACAGAGCATGCGCTATCTCCCAGCGTGTATATCAGTGAGATATCCGGTCTCATGCCATGTGTTATAGCTGTGTGGTTGCTACAGAGCATGCGCTATCTCCCAGCGTGTATATCAGTGAGATATCCGGTCTCATGCTATGTGTTATAGCTGTGTGGTTGCTACAGAGCATGCGCTATCTCCCAGCGTGTATATCAGTGAGATATCCGGTCTCATGCCATGTGTCATAGCTGTGTGGTTGCTACAGAGCATGCGCTATCTCCCAGCGTGTATATCAGTGAGATATCCGGTCTCATGCCATGTGTTATAGCTGTGTGGTTGCTACAGAGCATGCGCTATCTCCCAGCGTGTATATCAGTGAGATATCCGGTCTCATGCCATGTGTTATAGCTGTGTGGTTGCTACAGAGCATGCGCTATCTCCCAGCGTGTATATCAGTGAGATATCCGGTCTCATGCCATGTATTATAGCTGTGTGGTTGCTACAGAGCATGCGCTATCTCCCAGCGTGTATATCAGTGAGATATCCGGTCTCATGCCATGTGTTATAGCTGTGTGGTAGCTACAGAGCATGCGCTATCTCCCAGCGTGTATATCAGTGAGATATCCGGTCTCATGCCATGTGTTATAGCTGTGTGGTTGCTACAGAGCATGCGCTATCTCCCAGCGTGTATATCAGTGAGATATCCGGTCTCATGCCATGTGTTATAGCTGTGTGGTTGCTACAGAGCATGCGCTATCTCCCAGCGTGTATATCAGTGAGATATCCGGTCTCATGCCATGTGTTATAGCTGTGTGGTTGCTACAGAGCATGCGCTATCTCCCAGCGTGTATATCAGTGGGATATCTGGTCTCATGCCATGTGTTATAGCTGTGTGGTTGCTACAGAGCATGCGCTATCTCCCAGCGTGTATATCAGTGAGATATCCGGTCTCATGCCATGTGTTATAGCTGTGTGGTTGCTACAGAGCATGCGCTATCTCCCAGCGTGTATATCAGTGAGATATCCGGTCTCATGCCATGTGTTATAGCTGTGTGGTTGCTACAGAGCATGCGCTATCTCCCAGCGTGTATATCAGTGAGATATCCGGTCTCATGCCATGTGTTATAGCTGTGTGGTTGCTACAGAGCATGCGCTATCTCCCAGCGTGTATATCAGTGAGATATCCGGTCTCATGCCATGTGTTATAGCTGTGTGGTTGCTACAGAGCATGCGCTATCTCCCAGCGTGTATATCAGTGAGATATCCGGTCTCATGCCATGTGTTATAGCTGTGTGGTTGCTACAGAGCATGCGCTATCTCCCAGCGTGTATATCAATGAGATATCCGGTCTCATGCCATGTGTTATAGCTGTGTGGTTGCTACAGAGCATGCGCTATCTCCCAGCGTGTATATCAGTGAGATATCCGGTCTCATGCCATGTGTTATAGCTGTGTGGTTGCTACAGAGCATGCGCTATCTCCCAGCGTGTATATCAGTGAGATATCCGGTCTCATGCCATGTGTTATAGCTGTGTGGTTGCTACAGAGCATGCGCTATCTCCCAGCGTGTATATCAGTGAGATATCCGGTCTCATGCCATGTGTTATAGCTGTGTGGTTGCTACAGAGCATGCGCTATCTCCCAGCGTGTATATCAGTGAGATATCCGGTCTCATGCCATGTGTCATAGCTGTGTGGTTGCTACAGAGCATGCGCTATCTCCCAGCGTGTATATCAGTGAGATATCCGGTCTCATGCCATGTGTTATAGCTGTGTGGTTGCTACAGAGCATGCGCTATCTCCCAGCGTGTATATCAGTGAGATATCCGGTCTCATGCCATGTGTTATAGCTGTGTGGTTGCTACAGAGCATGCGCTATCTCCCAGCGTGTATATCAGTGAGATATCCGGTCTCATGCCATGTGTTATAGCTGTGTGGTTGCTACAGAGCATGCGCTATCTCCCAGCGTGTATATCAGTGAGATATCCGGTCTCATGCCATGTGTTATAGCTGTGTGGTTGCTACAGAGCATGCGCTATCTCCCAGCGTGTATATCAGTGAGATATCCGGTCTCATGCCATGTGTCATAGCTGTGTGGTTGCTACAGAGCATGCGCTATCTCCCAGCGTGTATATCAGTGAGATATCC
Source organism: Leuctra nigra (assembly GCA_934045905.1). Taxonomy (NCBI): domain Eukaryota; kingdom Metazoa; phylum Arthropoda; class Insecta; order Plecoptera; family Leuctridae; genus Leuctra; species Leuctra nigra. Next base: position 1,776,166 of record OW203762.1, on the reverse strand, counting down.
GGTCTCATGCCATGTGTCATAGCTGTGTGGTTGCTACAGAGCATGCGCTATCTCCCAGCGTGTATATCAGTGAGATATCCGGTCTCATGCCATGTGTTATATCTGTGTGGTTGCTACAGAGCATGCGCTATCTCCCAGCGTGTATATCAGTGAGATATCCGGTCTCATGCCATGTGTTATAGCTGTGTGGTTTCTACAGAGCATGCGCTATCTCCTAGCGCTCAGGTGTGCAGGTGCGAGATTTACAACATTTCATTGAGGTGTTTCCCAACGCGGCCACTCGCAGAAATCTCGAAACTATTCTCTCCACAAATGTTCAATAGAATTGACCAAATGATCAAAGAATCGACCAAATGATTAATAGAAACGAATGTTTTACTTTTGTAGTCTGACGTTTTCATTCATAACTCTCGCATTTAAATATCAACTAGCCTTTTGGCGTTAAAACAGAGCGAGTTGATTGAAACCTGATGACGTCGACAGTAATGTTATTTGCAACCAGAGCTTCATGATTTAACATTGTGTTTATGTGTTTACATCAGAGGGCCATTGGGCCGTTTTCGCACGTTCGAGAATTGACTCGTTTATTCAGACTTTGAATTCCTTGAAGACTTTTCATTCCAGAATAATAATTTGTGTTTGTCTGCATCCTATGAAGATGGATCTTACATTCAATATTCAAGTTTCTATTTCTTTATTCAACTATCAGTTCCCGTGTACATTTACATGTTAATGTTCGTAAACGCTGCCATACAATTGAACTGACTCATGGATTCTGACGGACAGATGCGACGGACGAGACCTCTAGCGACATCTTCATGCATTAGCAGGCGGAATCCAACGGGGAATTTATTGGACCATTAAGAAGTAATTTACAATGGCTCGATTTAGATGCGAAGATTGCGTTGTGAACCATTCACACTTGTGATGTGAACAGAGTGGTTATATTAGCACGTTAAAACACCCAGAGAATGGATGCAAATGTGTCATTTTCAATGGACCCATAATGTTCGCTGGTCTTTTGACTTATAATGAAATATGCAGCCAATGAAACTAAGGCCTAATTTACGCGGATCAATGTTTCTTTCAATTCATTGCATTTAATAATCTATTAATTGCGTATTGAAGTTAATATTTGCTTGCTATTCGCCCAGCGTCTACATCGCTTACCTTCGTTGAACCAAAAGATTCAACTCATGAATTCAATGACACATTGATTTTATTTGCAGACAAGATATTTTATCTCTTGCGTATTGCGTATTGAAGTTAATATTTGCTTGCTATTCGCCCAGCGTCTACATCGCTTACCTTCGTTGAACCAAAAGATTCAACTCATGAATTCAATGACACATTGATTTTATTTGCAGACAAGATATTTTATCTCTTGCGTATTGCGTATTGAAGTTAATATTTGCTTGCTATTCGCCCAGCGTCTACATCGCTTACCTTCGTTGAACCAAAAGATTCAACTCATGAATTCAATGACACATTGATTTTATTTGCAGACAAGATATTTTATCTCTTGAGGAAATGAAACCGATGAAACCGATGTCTCTGTCTCAGGCGTGGGTGGGTAAGAAGACGCGTGATGAATGACATTCCTTGTCACTCAAGTGTCACGTGACAGGGCCACGACAATGCGTCAAATAAACCCGAGGTCCAAGTGAACATTCCTTCTCATGGGCTGCGACTGCTCTGCCAGGTAGTTCGGACGGCCAGACTGCTCGCCGCCACGGAGCCTCCAAGTCTGCCATTCAGCTCACCTTCTTTACAAATCCTCGTCCTTGAAAGCGCTTACACAGGGATAAATACGTCGGTCGTAAAGTCAGGGTGAAACCCTTACAATTACACTTTCTAAGGCGGGGCTTTATGAAGAGAACAGCATTCATCGCAGGCCAATTCAATACGTTTTATGACAATTAATCTGGATTTTACATTTTAATGCACTGACATAAATTCTAAGAGAATGAGAAGGCATTTCAGCGTGTTCATGAAGATTTACTCATCTATATATTTTAACAAATCGTAATGTTCATGTTTTTTTTCTTTTATTGCGGCCAAACGACCGTGAAGAAGGCTTATTAAAAACACACATTTAGCTCGCAGAAGCGATCAATTGTGCTCTAAACAGTATTCAAATATTTTATTTATTCAGTGAAGAACGAATTAAGAGATTATTTAGTCGGGTAATTTCATCGTCACGAGCAAGTAAAAGCGTTTAGAGTTTTCTCTCTTGGAGCTATGGCTTGGCTGTGAATCGGTCATTGTATTGAAACATGACTTGGCTTTGCCGTCCTGATGCTGACGTCACAGCGCAAGATGTTCAGAGGGTAATTTACTATGGTAACTGCTCTGTGCAATTTTCCTCAAATTTTGAAAGAAGGGACAATCACAAATATCGGGGTCTTGGATGAAAAAGCGTTTCACGATCATTTGTAGAAAACATCGCTGAATAATGTGAGAAAGTTTCAATTGTGCGAGATTTGTACAAAAATATCTTCAATCTGAAATTTTGACCAAGTAATTTAGTTTAGAAGAAAAGTGTTCAAAATTTACTCAGTTCATTGTTCAAAAATACGATTCAAAAATCGTCTTTAAATATTATTAGTGTTATGTGTTGTCAAAATACTATTATTTATCTTTTCAGTTTTTAATCAGGGCGACCAATTGCTTTCTTATTCTTTGGAATTCTGTAGGTATTTATTTAGGCAATTTCCATATGTTTGGAAAGGAGAACATGAAATATCACATTCTTGTCATTGAACTGTTTGAAGCAATGTTGAAATGCAGTGACGTCATCAACTGACAGCTAGTTGTGTTTTGATGTCACGTGACCGCACATCCTTCCTTTGTGTTTGCTCGACACACCTTCACACTGGGACACATTTTAATGGCCACATTTTAATTATCACATTTTATTGAAGTTAGCACGAATTTTGAAATAAACTTATGGGTAGTAATCATGGCTGGAGTTTTGATTGTCTGTTTTATCTGTTTCCAAAGTGTCTGATGTGATATTATTATGTAGGTGTGTTTACGACGTGGTGTATTGTTGCTTACAGGTGTGATCGTCACTTGTTTATGTCCCTTCTCTCATGTTTCATTCTCATAGCGTCAAGATAGATCGAGTATTGTGCAGAGGACGAGAAATACAAAATAGCTGGGCCCAAATGCATAGTTTGCATGAGAAATCAACATATTGAAGGCACAAATCAGAATACCCATGGGATTCTGTGCTTGTTGGCGATGTTTCATAGTTTTATTGGCTACCTGGGCAATTGCAGACTCCAGTGAAATATTTATTATTGATGAATTACTCTCTTTACACAAATTCATCGATTTCCCTCATTTTTAAGTAAAATCTGACATGTCAATGTGCCAACATAATGTCCGTCCTCGGGGAAAATACAGTGTTTAGCATTGCATGATATAAAACAAAAGAGGTTCGTGCAAAGTTCGCAAAATCAACTTATTTTTCGTGTAAAATTTCGCCATCACAATTCTGTGCACTTTGAAAGTCTTGGGACAAAATCTGAAAGCTTCAAACGGTTTAATTTTAAAACAAATTAATTTCCAAGTGATGAAAACAAAACGTAATGCAATTGTACATGCATAGGTAATCTCATCACCTTCAGGACCCTTACCTAATATCGCCAATATTTCAGTAGCACCGTGTTACTGTAGCACGATCGGCTAGTTGCCATGGCGACAATGTTAGCTCTTATGGCTAAAACTTTTAAAACAAAAGTTGTGCTACAGTAACACGGTGCTACTGAAATTTGTCGATATTAGGTAAGGGTCCAGAGTTCTTCATTATGACAGAGAAACAGTTTTCTTACTCAAATAGGATTTCCTCCAATACAATGTAGTTTTAATAAATCTTGAATAAAATGTATTGACATAATGAACACGTATAGTCTCATTTCCCCTAATAACCCCCCTGCTGGCATGAGGGGGAGCCGGGGGTGGGGGAGGGGGTGGGGGCTGAGGTTATGGAATGATAAATTGAACAACAGCGAAACAACATCGAAACTGTGATTACACCATTAGTTAATACATTTCACCGCCAGGTGTCACCTCCGGCCAAGTGTTGTATACACCCCTAATGAGGTAAACTTTCCGCGCAGGAGTTTTCTTCCCGCTTTTCGCCTCGCTGCAAACTCACTTAATTAAAAGCTAATTATTATTAATGTGTAGTTGAAGCCGCGATAAACAAGGTTTTAACTGAACAGTTGAACGCGCCTTGGAGACTATAATGGCGTCATCTGGCGTTGTGGCGGCAAACTGCTGTTTTACTGTTCATTGCGTTCATTATTCACTTGAACATACAAACCTCTTACACAATGTTGTATTTATATTGTATCAGAAACGTTGGCCAAGCCAAGTGATGATAATAACATTACAGAGAGCCATCAAGAAGGAAATGTATCTTACGCCGACTTTCCTGCATGTTGTGCAGCAAACGTATGCTATTCTTGAGAATATTGAATGAATGAATGAATGAGTTTCCAGTTGTGTGCGTGAGAAGAAGGCTGACTCTGTGAATGAGCAGGTAGATGTAGTAGGTGCAAGGAGCGGAAGTCAGGGGTATTCATTCTTCGCGTCCATTCATTCCTCCGGCATTCGCCCGCATTCCTCTCGTCCGAGACTAATTACACTTTCACAGGTAAACTCATCGCACTGCTCACAGGGCCCATGACAGACAAGTGGATGGCTAATCTCAAACATCAGCGAGCATGATAGCGAGCCTGCGATATGCATGTGCTCTACAGGCCTTGGAAATCATGCATCAAGAGAGCAGTGATAAAATATATGAAATTTTGACAAATATGCAAATATTTCAAGGCAAGCATTGAGTGTCCGTTAATTGTCAATGAAAAATAAAAGAAATAACAATATCCGATGACCATGCAAAACTTGAAGTTGATCGGTCAAACGGTCCTAGTTTAATTTTTTTTTGAGCGAGTGAAGCGAGCGTCTCCTTTTGACTCTTTTGACACGGACCTCTGTTTTTTTTGTTTTTTTTTACTTTTGGCTGTTATCTGGAGCAATTGAAGTCGCACCGTTTCACCGATCGATCTGAAATTTTGCACACATGTAGAGACAACCTTCTCTGTTTGCTGACCCTAATTTTTTTTTGAAATCTATTAATTGGTTCAAATTTAAATAAATATCTCCTCAAAGGTTGAAAAATTAAAATGGTCTTCGATAAATCTCATCAAACTCATATTTTGCATGATCATTCAGACCAACATTGTCTCTTATTTTACAAATTTTCATCCTAATCGATTAAGAATGTATGGACTTATTGACATTTCTAATAGCTATCAGAAATTAAACATTGTAAATGAATGTTTTTCCACTGCAACTGAATCTGATTTGATTTAGGTACAAGTGTGTTTAGATGCTCTTTTCAATTTTCAGTGAAAAGCAGATACTTTTATGTTGAATGAGTGGATCATATTTTAATAATTCAATATGGAACGTATTTCCAAACAAATCATTTTGAGTATTCGCAAAACTAAGAACCTTGATTTACTTTTCGTAAATTCGTATAGTTCTGATGGCCGTGCTTCCTGTGTGTTTCATAGAGTGGCGTTTGTTCTCTTCTCGTGATCACACCTCATTTCAAATCTATCCAGCATTTTGCTTATTTTCGTTGAAAAAGTTTGACAATTTTTTGTGCTTTGTGAAGGTTTTAGTAAAGTTTCCCGCTTTTATAGCTGGTGACATTATTTATCGTGTGTTTTTGTGGGAGTTTGTATTGAAATTTCATAATAGTCTTCTTCTACCAATACTTGTGGAAAAGTTGGATTCATTCCGTTTCTGAGCTTCTGTCTAGCCTGACATTTCCTTTAAGAACTGTTTATCGTTTAATCTAGGTTTAATAATGTTAAAACGTTTCTTAAGTTTTCTATGTGTTAACGCATCTTCGGTGCTATGTTTGCGCACGTGTCCGGTGCTCGCTCATCAACGCGTTACACGAAGCGTTTTCCTAGTACAAAACAACAGGATACCCTAAAAAAAACTCTCACGAGACCGCTCTTTTGACATTAGTGGGTGTGCAAAATTTCAGATCGATTGGTTGAACAGTTTGACCTGGTCAGTTCTCAAAAACACAAACAGACAGGCAGACAAAGTATTTTTCCCTGAGTCGAGAGGCAAATGCTGGGAGGTTTGGTACTTGTAGGGCAAGACAGCCTCCTTCCCACAGTCCGTCTTTATAACCTATTCACTAAGGCCGGGTAGGACCAACTCTGGATTAAGTTAACTCTCGAGGGTTAGCCAATGAAACAAGTTGGCGCGAATTCCATAGCCAATAAGATTCACTAATTTCCACTAATCATCGAGAGTTAACTTAATCCAGAGTTGGTCCTACCCGGCCTAAGAAAACGCTCAGTGTAACGCGTTGATGAGCGAGCACAGAACATGCAACATCCCCAGTCACGATAATCGACACAGCACAAGACGATTTTCTCTGCAACTTTCCAATCTCCATATAAATACTCTGGATGAATATCAGATCCATTGTGTCGTGACTTTCCTATATATATACTTTTTCTAGCTTTTGACAACCCATAGTACTAAACTCGTAAAATGACAATTAATACTTTGAGTGCTTGGGATAACATGTGTAAAATTTTAGATTATGTTGGTCTTGATCACCATGCAAAATTTGAACTTAATCGGAACATTTTGATATTCGTCCAATCAGAAGATATTATTTATACTTAAACCAATTGGAGGATTCGGCCTTCGTACTGCATCCGATTTGATATGCGCTAGTTTTACTGTAAATTTTGGACCACTTGGCTGCTCTACATGCCTTGGAGCAGAAGCTTAAAGAAGGCAGGGATGAAAATGTATAGTAAATATTTCAAGATTATGACATAAAATGTCTCTAAAATTACAAAAACATTTGAAAATAACGACAGATTAGACTGAAAATTGGCAAAAAATACCTTAAATGTTGGCACCAATGACCATGGGAAGTTTAAAGTTGGTCGGTCAATCGGTTCTAGTTTAAATGACAAAAATCACCGGTAAAAATGGTTTCAAATTTGAACCAAAAGGAGGATTTGGCTGAAATGTATTATGATTGGGTACAATGTTGGTTGCAATGACTTTGCTAAATTTTAAATTGATTGGACCAACCAATCGAAAGATATTTTTTTTAAAATTTGAACCAATCAGGGGATTTCAAAAAAATTAGGGTCAGCAAATCTCATATTTGGTCTGGACATGTGCGCAAAATTTCAGCTCAATCGGATGAATGGTGCGACCTGTATACGAGCAGACGACAGACAAAAAAAAAAAAAAAAAAAGACGTCCGTGCCAAAAGAGCCAAAAGGAGACCCTCGCTTCGCTCGCTTAATCGACTCCCAAGCATCATAAATGTAACCATTATCCTAGTAGCAGAGCAGTGAGATGTGCAACAACTGATATGAATGAGAGAACCCTGTATGGATGAGCAATCATACACAAGCACTGATGAGGAGAATGGAATGATTCACTCTCTCTGCTGCTAGTGAGGTCTCGGCTTCGACATCATATCACTTCACACTTTCCTTCCTCAATTCAATATACTAGGAAAACGCTCAGTGTGACGCGTTGATGAGCGAGCACGGGTACGTGCAAATACTCGAACCGGAAATGCGTACACAACGCAAAGAAAACATTACATCCATATTACATTGAAATATGATCACTCAATCAATAAAAAAGTATATTATGCTTTTCATCGATACTTGAAAATAGCATCTAAGCACCCTGGTAAATATAGCAAATCAGATTCAATTCAAGTGGCACTGGAAAACATTACTTTTGATACTTCATTACTGACAGATATTAAAAATGTCAATAAGTTCATACGTTCTTTACTGATTGGGATGAAATTCTGTAAAAAAAGAGACAATATTGGTCTTAATGATCATGCAAAATATGAGTTTGATCTGAATTATCGAAGACCGTTTTCATGTTTCAGCCTATCAGGAGATATTTATTTAAATGTTAACCAATTAATGGATTTCAAAAAAATTTGGGTCTGCAAACAGATAAGGTTGGGTTACATGTGTGCAAAATTTCAGCTCGATCGAAGAAAAACTCTGACCTGCATAGCCAAAATATGAGTTTGATCAGAATTATCGAAGACCGTTTTCATTTTTCAGCCTATCAGGAGATATTTATTTAAATTTTAACCAATGAATGGATTTCAAAAAAATTTGGGTCTGCAAACAGAGAAGGTTGGTTTTACATGTGTGCAAAATTTCAGATCGATCGCTGAAACAGTGCAACCTGTGTATCGGCTATTAACAGAAAAAAAAAGGTCCGTGCCAAAAGAGCCAAAAGGAGACGCTCGCTTCGCTCGCTCAATTAATTAGGTACCTTCAAGTAATTGCAAATATAAAACATGATGATTTGTAAGTTGCGAGTCGGCGTTCGTCTTTCAGCTGCAAGGGATGAAAACACCCCTCAAATCCTCCCCAATTGAACACAACGTGAAAGCCCAGGACATTCTTCAACGCCTTCGTGAGTTCCCCCCCACCCCCCCCCCCCCCTTACTCTCTCTCTCTCTCTCTCTCTCTCTCTCTCTCTCTCTCTCTCTCTCTCTCTCTCTCTCTCTCTCTCTCTCTCTCTCTCTCTCTCTCTCTCTCTCTCTCTCTCTCTCTCTCTCTCTCTCTCTCTCTCTCTCTCTGACCGGGAAGGGAGGGGGGGGGGGGGGAGTTTTAGGTTTGATATTGTATTGTGTGCTCATTTAAAGAACTAAGAAAAACAAAAAAAAACATAAATATTGATAAATTAACTTTAGAATTAATCAAATACATACATGAAATAAAATTTAAAAAATCTGAACTATCGATACCACTTGTGACTAATGAAACACGATATTGGTCAAACTACTACACTCAAAAGGGTGGGAGACAGCTGTTGTAAAAGATACTTTTTAAATATATCTTTATAGTGTATCTCAAAAATGTGTGAGTCTAGACAACTTTACTAGACAGTACTTTTTAAAATTGTATCTGAAAATATGCTATAGTTTACCTAAAAAATGAATATTTCAAATATAGAATGAAATTAAAAAATCTAAACAAATAAAAAATATATACCTATCAGATACCATTAAATATTTGTTTACGTTCATCAGAACAATAAGGTTGCTGTTTGTGTGAACATTGATGATAATAAAAAATGAATAGATTGAAGCTATCGCATTTTGAATTTATTGGATCGTATTTAATTAGTTATAGTAAGATACGCGAAATAATTTCACTTCTTCTTAAGTCGCTCCACAAAACAAAAATATTTGTTTCTTCTATGAAAAATAAGATCATGTAATTTCACAAATTATTTGTTCATTATATTTTCTGAAAAAATCAAATCTTCACGTGTCCTGGATAATCAGAAAAGTTTTGCCAGAACAGATCATAATGGAAAATTAAACGGTAATGGAAATAAAATTGTGTTTAATTTTACATGATTGGTTAAGAAATTATAAAATTTTAATAGTACTAACTTGAAGTATCTGAAAGTATCTAGATCTACAGATACACAATTTAAAGTAAGATACAGATACCTAAAAGCATCTTGATTATTTGTAAGTACTAACTAGATATTTTAGGTATGAGAGCCGAGAGGGTATATATTTTCCTCATTCAATAAGTGATTCTTCATATTTCTCTTCCCAATCCCCATACTTTTGTTCTGAAAATTCTTCTACTTTTATTCTGTTATTTATTCTCTAGATCAAGTAGCATGGTAGCACTTAAAAATCTCCAGGATACTTTTGTGTCGACCAAAATGACTACGTATAAGATTTACCTATTTTTGAAACTTTTAGATCGAATAAACGAAATTATTACGTATTCTTTGCCATTTTGAATAGATTAAGGGATAAAACAAAAACCAAAAAGGCAAAAGAGAGATCAGAGATTCCATCGTATCAATTATAAAAAATTACAAATGTTAATAAACGCAAACATTATAAAAGTTAAAGAATTTTAAAAAACAATGTAAAAAACTGCCATCCGACGAGTAAATTGAATCAGAAATAATTCAAAATTTAATCACGGATCTATATTCTGTGGATATTTTCCCCAAAAGTCTGTTTTAGTAACAGAGGAAGCTCGCAAGTGTTCCTATCAACTCACATTATCAGAATATCAACCAACTGATGTGATGCAAACAGATAGGAAGCTCGCAAGTGTTCCTATCAACTCACATTATCAGAATATCAACCAACTGATGTGATGCAAACAGATAGGAAGCTCGCAAGTGTTCCTATCAACTCACATTATCAGAATATCAACCAACTGATGTGATGCAAACAGATAGGAAGCTCGCAAGTGTTCCTATCAACTCAGATTATCAGAATATCAACCAACTGATGTGATGCAAACAGATAGGAAGCTCGCAAGTGTTCCTATCAACTCACATTATCAGAATATCAACCAACTGATGTGATGCAAACAGATAGGAAGCTCGCAAGTGTTCCTATCAACTCACATTATCAGAATATCAACCAACTGATGTGATGCAAACAGATAGGAAGCTCGCAAGTGTTCCTATCAACTCACATTATCAGAATTTCAACCAACTGATGTGATGCAAACAGATAGGAAGCTCGCAAGTGTTCCTATCAACTCACATTATCAGAATATCAACCAACTGATGTGATGCAAACAGATAGGAAGCTCGCAAGTGTTCCTATCAACTCACATTATCAGAATATCAACCAACTGATGTGATGCAAACAGATAGGAAGCTCGCAAGTGTTCCTATCAACTCACATTATCAGAATATCAACCAACTGATGTGATGCAAAGAGATAGGAAGCTCGCAAGTGTTCCTATCAACTCACATTATCAGAATATCAACCAACTGATGTGATGCAAACAGATAGGAAGCTCGCAAGTGTTCCTATCAACTCACATTATCAGAATATCAACCAACTGATGTGATGCAAACAGATAGGAAGCTCGCAAGTGTTCCTATCAACTCACATTATCAGAATATCAACCACCTGATGTGATGCAAACAGATAGGAAGCTCGCAAGTGTTCCTATCAACTCACATTATCAGAATATCAACCAACTGATGTGATGCAAACAGATAGGAAGCTCGCAAGTGTTCCTATCAACTCAGATTATCAGAATATCAACCAACTGATGTGATGCAAACAGATAGGAAGCTCGCAAGTGTTCCTATCAACTCACATTATCAGAATATCAACCAACTGATGTGATGCAAACAGATAGGAAGCTCGCAAGTGTTCCTATCAACTCACATTATCAGAATATCAACCAACTGATGTGATGCAAACAGATAGGAAGCTCGCAAGTGTTCCTATCAACTCACATTATCAGAATATCAACCAACTGATGTGATGCAAACAGATAGGAAGCTCGCAAGTGTTCCTATCAACTCAGATTATCAGAATATCAACCAACTGATGTGATGCAAACAGATAGGAAGCTCGCAAGTGTTCCTATCAACTCACATTATCAGAATATCAACCAACTGATGTGATGCAAACAGATAGGAAGCTCGCAAGTGTTCCTATCAACTCACATTATCAGAATATCAACCAACTGATGTGATGCAAACAGATAGGAAGCTCGCAAGTGTTCCTATCAGCTCACATTATCAGAATATCAACCAACTGATGTGATGCAAACAGATAGGAAGCTCGCAAGTGTTCCTATCAACTCACATTATCAGAATTTCAACCAACTGATGTGATGCAAACAGATAGGAAGCTCGCAAGTGTTCCTATCAACTCACATTATCAGAATATCAACCAACTGATGTGATGCAAACAGATAGGAAGCTCGCAAGTGTTCCTATCAACTCACATTATCAGAATATCAACCAACTGATGTGATGCAAACAGATAGGAAGCTCGCAAGTGTTCCTATCAACTCACATTATCAGAATTTCAACCAACTGATGTGATGCAAACAGATAGGAAGCTCGCAAGTGTTCCTATCAACTCACATTATCAGAATATCAACCAACTGATGTGATGCAAACAGATAGGAAGCTCGCAAGTGTTCCTATCAACTCACATTATCAGAATATCAACCAACTGATGTGATGCAAACAGATAGGAAGCTCGCAAGTGTTCCTATCAACTCACATTATCAGAATATCAACCAACTGATGTGATGCAAACAGATAGGAAGCTCGCAAGTGTTCCTATCAACTCAGATTATCAGAATATCAACCAACTGATGTGATGCAAACAGATAGGAAGCTCGCAAGTGTTCCTATCAACTCACATTATCAGAATATCAACCAACTGATGTGATGCAAACAGATAGGAAGCTCGCAAGTGTTCCTATCAACTCACATTATCAGAATATCAACCAACTGATGTGATGCAAACAGATAGGAAGCTCGCAAGTGTTCCTATCAACTCAGATTATCAGAATATCAACCAACTGATGTGATGCAAACAGATAGGAAGCTCGCAAGTGTTCCTATCAACTCACATTATCAGAATATCAACCAACTGATGTGATGCAAACAGATAGGAAGCTCGCAAGTGTTCCTATCAACTCACATTATCAGAATATCAACCAACTGATGTGATGCAAACAGATAGGAAGCTCGCAAGTGTTCCTATCAACTCACATTATCAGAATTTCAACCAACTGATGTGATGCAAACAGATAGGAAGCTCGCAAGTGTTCCTATCAACTCACATTATCAGAATATCAACCAACTGATGTGATGCAAACAGATAGGAAGCTCGCAAGTGTTCCTATCAACTCACATTATCAGAATATCAACCAACTGATGTGATGCAAACAGATAGGAAGCTCGCAAGTGTTCCTATCAACTCACATTATCAGAATATCAACCAACTGATGTGATGCAAAGAGATAGGAAGCTCGCAAGTGTTCCTATCAACTCACATTATCAGAATATCAACCAACTGATGTGATGCAAACAGATAGGAAGCTCGCAAGTGTTCCTATCAGCTCACATTATCAGAATATCAACCAACTGATGTGATGCAAACAGATAGGAAGCTCGCAAGTGTTCCTATCAACTCACATTATCAGAATATCAACCAACTGATGTGATGCAAACAGATAGGAAGCTCGCAAGTGTTCCTATCAACTCACATTATCAGAATATCAACCACCTGATGTGATGCAAACAGATAGGAAGCTCGCAAGTGTTCCTATCAACTCACATTATCAGAATATCAACCAACTGATGTGATGCAAACATATAGGAAGCTCGCAAGTGTTCCTATCAACTCACATTATCAGAATATCAACCAACTGATGTGATGCAAACAGATAGGAAGCTCGCAAGTGTTCCTATCAACTCACATTATCAGAATATCAACCAACTGATGTGATGCAAACAGATAGGAAGCTCGCAAGTGTTCCTATCAACTCACATTATCAGAATATCAACCAACTGATGTGATGCAAACAGATAGGAAGCTCGCAAGTGTTCCTATCAACTCACATTATCAGAATATCAACCAACTGATGTGATGCAAACAGATAGGAAGCTCGCAAGTGTTCCTATCAACTCAGATTATCAGAATATCAACCAACTGATGTGATGCAAACAGATAGGAAGCTCGCAAGTGTTCCTATCAACTCACATTATCAGAATATCAACCAACTGATGTGATGCAAACAGATAGGAAGCTCGCAAGTGTTCCTATCAACTCACATTATCAGAATATCAACCAACTGATGTGATGCAAACAGATAGGAAGCTCGCAAGTGTTCCTATCAGCTCACATTATCAGAATATCAACCAACTGATGTGATGCAAACAGATAGGAAGCTCGCAAGTGTTCCTATCAACTCACATTATCAGAATTTCAACCAACTGATGTGATGCAAACAGATAGGAAGCTCGCAAGTGTTCCTATCAACTCACATTATCAGAATATCAACCAACTGATGTGATGCAAACAGATAGGAAGCTCGCAAGTGTTCCTATCAACTCACATTATCAGAATATCAACCAACTGATGTGATGCAAACAGATAGGAAGCTCGCAAGTGTTCCTATCAACTCACATTATCAGAATTTCAACCAACTGATGTGATGCAAACAGATAGGAAGCTCGCAAGTGTTCCTATCAACTCACATTATCAGAATATCAACCAACTGATGTGATGCAAACAGATAGGAAGCTCGCAAGTGTTCCTATCAACTCACATTATCAGAATATCAACCAACTGATGTGATGCAAACAGATAGGAAGCTCGCAAGTGTTCCTATCAACTCACATTATCAGAATATCAACCAACTGATGTGATGCAAACAGATAGGAAGCTCGCAAGTGTTCCTATCAACTCAGATTATCAGAATATCAACCAACTGATGTGATGCAAACAGATAGGAAGCTCGCAAGTGTTCCTATCAACTCACATTATCAGAATATCAACCAACTGATGTGATGCAAACAGATAGGAAGCTCGCAAGTGTTCCTATCAACTCACATTATCAGAATATCAACCAACTGATGTGATGCAAACAGATAGGAAGCTCGCAAGTGTTCCTATCAGCTCACATTATCAGAATATCAACCAACTGATGTGATGCAAACAGATAGGAAGCTCGCAAGTGTTCCTATCAACTCACATTATCAGAATTTCAACCAACTGATGTGATGCAAACAGATAGGAAGCTCGCAAGTGTTCCTATCAACTCACATTATCAGAATATCAACCAACTGATGTGATGCAAACAGATAGGAAGCTCGCAAGTGTTCCTATCAACTCACATTATCAGAATATCAACCAACTGATGTGATGCAAACAGATAGGAAGCTCGCAAGTGTTCCTATCAACTCACATTATCAGAATTTCAACCAACTGATGTGATGCAAACAGATAGGAAGCTCGCAAGTGTTCCTATCAACTCACATTATCAGAATATCAACCAACTGATGTGATGCAAACAGATAGGAAGCTCGCAAGTGTTCCTATCAACTCACATTATCAGAATATCAACCAACTGATGTGATGCAAACAGATAGGAAGCTCGCAAGTGTTCCTATCAACTCACATTATCAGAATATCAACCAACTGATGTGATGCAAACAGATAGGAAGCTCGCAAGTGTTCCTATCCACTCACATTATCAGAATATCAACCAACTGATGTGATGCAAACAGATAGGAAGCTCGCAAGTGTTCCTATCAACTCACATTATCAGAATATCAACCAACTGATGTGATGCAAACAGATAGGAAGCTCGCAAGTGTTCCTATCAACTCACATTATCAGAATATCAACCAACTGATGTGATGCAAACAGATAGGAAGCTCGCAAGTGTTCCTATCAACTCACATTATCAGAATATCAACCAACTGATGTGATGCAAACAGATAGGAAGCTCGCAAGTGTTCCTATCAACTCACATTATCAGAATATCAACCAACTGATGTGATGCAAACAGATAGGAAGCTCGCAAGTGTTCCTATCAGCTCACATTATCAGAATATCAACCAACTGATGTGATGCAAACAGATAGGAAGCTCGCAAGTGTTCCTATCAGCTCACATTATCAGAATATCAACCAACTGATGTGATGCAAACAGATAGGAAGCTCGCAAGTGTTCCTATCAACTCACATTATCAGAATATCAACCAACTGATGTGATGCAAACAGATAGGAAGCTCGCAAGTGTTCCTATCAACTCACATTATCAGAATATCAACCAACTGATGTGATGCAAACAGATAGGAAGCTCGCAAGTGTTCCTATCAACTCACATTATCAGAATATCAACCAACTGATGTGATGCAAACATATGCAAGTTATTTCCCAACACTTTGAGATCACCAACACAGCTAGAGTATAGGAGATGAGTGACAGGTGGAGCTGAATGGCGTAATCTCCCTTTAAACAAACACGCGCAATTATCCCCTCAGAAGACTGATGGGGGGAGGGGGGGTTTCATGTTGACAAGAGGGAAAACTTTTGCATATGAATCTTTTTATATTATTCTGATTCGACGTTCACCATCATTTCTCAACATGAATACACCGCCACTCGCTTCAATGTTATAAAACGCTTGCATTATAAATGAGCTGCTCGAAAAGATTGTATTCTGTCGTTCTGAAAGATTGTATTTTGTATCTAAGTAGCAGATGGTTCGTTATTTTATTTGAAATTGGAACTTGCCAGTTAATCCCTGGAAATGCTTCATCCTGTAGACATTTTCACTAATGAGTGTTGAGCTATCATTTCCGCGGAAAAACCTGCTTATAGGCAATGAAAAATGTTGAGCTATATGGAAAAATCTGTCAGGCTTTCGCGAGCTAATCGTGTAGCCAATGAGAGCGCAGAGTTTTCAGCGATCATTTGTCTGTAAGCCCAGCGAGATCCAGACTTGAAAACCAACCGAAAAGGATCCAAGTTTATTGAGATTATAACGACTTTTTGCGGCCAAATGTTTAGAACCTGGATGGTTTACTGAATTAATAATATGTGTTTGTAGTTAAAACCTGAACACAACACAACTACAAAATAATGGTTTCATGAACAGCACGGAAGAATATAATATATTACATGAAGTGGCTGACTTGATTGAGCGATATTCCCAATGCTTTGAACAAACTCTTTGAACATTAATTACGGGAAATTTTTTTTCTCGAAAAAAGTATAGGTACACTCCCCCAAATAATAAACGGTACTCGAAAGAAAATGAATTGACTGATTAATGTTTGATGGCATCATCCCATGAAGTCTGTGCTAACGCATTATCTAACTCTCTTAGGTGAGCTCTGATTTCCTTGATAATAACAAGTATTGATTGTCAAGGAACCGGCCCAGCAGCCAATACGTTTTGTACTAAGTACCGTTTATTATTTGGGGGAGTACCTTTTGTTATAGAAAATGAGTCAATTATGATTTGCACACCAATCACATGATTATTTACTTCCTTAAGTATTCACAAATATGTCTCATTGTCTTAAGTTAAGAACCTCCACTGCATTTCAACAAATCCGTCCAACAAACATGAAATAACGATGTCTGTCATTGAGAATGTAATAATTCCGTCTTGTTTGCTCGGTAAATAACATATCCTCCCCTCCCCCTCCCTCTCCTCCCCTTGTCTTTATTCTTTGAACGATGTCGATTTGTTTCCCGATGAGAGTGGTGAAAAAGTCTCATGACAAATCCGTGGTACTTTGCATGCGCTTCAATCATCGGCGCCATCTTGCAGGCACATCAACAACTCAGTTGCCAAGCAACACGATGTGAACTCATCGCGTGTACTTTCTATTCAAATAGAAATACATACATATAATAAATTAAAATTACAAAAATACCTATTTGAAAATTGTATTTCACTCTACAAATTTGTTTAAATCAAAAGTCTTTAAAAGTTGATAGAGGGATATAACAATCGAACAGGCGCTTGTATATTTTCTTCAGACTCAGAGTAGGTAATGGCCATTGGCTTCCGAGTGTTTTCAGCAAAGCATTTTCAGAATGTGCAAACTAGAAAGGAAGTCACTTGAGTCAGAGGTTAATTCTTCTCTTCTGTTTCTATTCAGTGATCCTCGACACTTTCAAACATTCAATCCGATCATTTTGATCTTGAATCGACCTTGGAAACCATGCCAATGGTAAATACGATAAGTTCTGTGCACAAAACTCGACTCAAAAGTCAAAAATTATTAATTTTATTATACCATTGTGTCGAATTTAGACACACACATTTTTTAAATGTTTCTTTAGATAGACTTAAGAAAAAGTAACGCAAAATATATTCCCGATTTTGAGCAATAAGTGGTTGACGTTCTGCCGCTTCTGAAATGTACTGGCAGAATGTTGTGAGAACGTCGAGGGATCAAGAAGTTAAGTCTGGCCAGATGTCCACGCAACTAATCACTGTAAAAGCTGCCAAAAGGTCCACCCCGTGTTTATCGACATTATTACAACACGAGATGACTTTTATTCTCTCGCTAAACACTGCAAGATGCCGAGATAAGCGGATATCTGGTCCATAATGACTTCCCCAGCCTCCAGTGCTTTGTGTCATCGGGGCGAGCGGGGCACAAAGCAGGGGATTTAGAAGTAGGTATTCAATATGTTATATCGACACATCCAGACCGGATTATTTATAGCCATTCACACATTATAGAAGGTATTTTCATTTTTATACACTTGAGTAAATAAAAATAATGACAGGTACCGACCCAGTTGGTAAGCGCATAAATTACCATGGGAAATATCTCGAGGGAGAAGCGAAGTTAAATCTCAGTTCGAGACGATTATCTCTCTAAGAAACGTGTCACATTGTATTCAAATACTTTGCATTGGCATAATTCAAATGTGTCAAAACTACGAGATAACCTTTAGGAGTCAATAACTCGCAGAAATTTGCGATTCAGATGAATACAATTTCCTAAAAATGCATGAAAATACATTAACACAATACACAAATACAATTGGAATACAATAACTATTGTTGCAGCTACACAATCATGTTGGATGTTGTTTGAGTGTCTTTCATGAAGCAATGTTCTTCTTATCTTAACTGATGAGCCTGACTTGACATTGAATCAGTTATCTACGAAGTCGCGATGAGATGTCGAGTAAACATGGAGGTAATATTTCATGAACAATGCTATTGCTTGTCCCAACGCAATAAGTTGTGATAAAACTTACCCCCTATCGCGACTATCAGTCGTACACAGAAAGTAGTGTAAGTTGCCTAAAATGCAGATAATTGTATACAGAGGGGGTGATTTGCAAGACTGGTTTTATCATTGGCTTTTATCACGACTTAATGCGTTGACCATTATATGAAATATGTGACAAATAATTAGCGTAGCTAATTTTTGAGCTGGCCTTATCATTATAAACACCAACGTATAAAGACACCCCAAACAAAGTGGATGTCATTGTCAATATTATTCCTGCATTGACTGAGTTTGTGCACAAATATTGTCTTTATAATGGTGTTTATTTATATTGATAACGGCGTGTTTATTGCTATGTTTTCTCCTGTGCAATTTTCTATAAAATTATGTGTATTCATTACCTATACATTTTGTACTTGTGGGCTTGCCAGTCACAAATAAAAGAATAATAAGAATTGTGAATTGTTGGCACCCAAGTGATTTAGGTAATTGCATGTGCCTTACATTATGAGTCAAAAATGTAAATTGTGATCAGTGATCACTTTCATTTTGTGAATAGAATAAATAATATATAAGATCCACTCAAAAATTGTCTACACTAATTATTTCTCACTCACATATTTCATATAATTTGAATGATTGCAAAGTTAGAGCGATATTTAGGACACAACTTGCACTAGACATTGATTCAGTTGGGAAGACGCGGTGAGATTCTTGAAACTACATCTTGACGCTTCAACTCTCTGCTTTACATCGTCGACTCTGTTCTATCATCACTCATCAGCTACTTTACATCGCAAAGCATTTGATCCGCCATTATGCAGTATTTAACGCACACGTGACTTCCCCCTCCAATAGCAGATAAGAACATTGGAACGTTTTGATTCCACATTAAACCGTCGGTTAACCCTTATCATTAACTTCATCCTCGCTTATCTGCACACTCGGCGGCTCGGTCGGTCGGTAATCTAATTTTAATGTCTCTCAACGACGTGTAGATGGCAGCACTTGATAAGAGGCTCAACGGCGAGCTGATAATAATAAGGGGCTGTGTATGCAACCCTCATTACACATGTTAGAGAGGGGTGGAGGGGGGGGGGGGGGGGCAGATGAAACTTACCTCCAGGAAATTCCAACATCATCAATAAAAATCAACTGCTTTCCATTATTATCTAGAAATATTCTAGAAACAGATTTTGTTTGTTGGATGACTCCTTTTGGCCTTGGCTAATGTGAAATTGCACGCTTTTGGTTCATTCAATAACATGTAGGTGATAATACTGGTCCTTGAGGGACGTAGGTAGCGTGAAATTGGTCCGGTCACCGCTAGAGGCAGCTGCAGCGCATTGTGGCTCATTGTTGCAACATGGCGGGTGCGCATTGTTGCGTCATTCATTCACTTCAGAGACACAACTTGCTGAGAATGCCGTCAACAACATTCACAATTCACAAGGAACACTTGAGACCGCCAATGCAAGTGAAGATGAAAAACCAACTTTGACAAAAAACGATTTTGAAATGGTATACCTATGTAGTATCTAGGTATGGTTACTCTATCTCTCACTGCTCCATAAAAACATGTTTATGATATAAGTCCGAGAGAGGCTTGAGTACAACGATCTTATTTCCACTACTGTACAGGTATGGGGGTTCATGTTTGTTTTTGAAATAACTCGTTAGGGGGAGGGGTGCAAAAATTAGAAATAAGGGTGCAAAATTGGTGCAAAAATCCTGGCTATTTATAAAGAGTTCCTAAATTCAACTAATGTGAATCCAACTTGCGGCACATATTTTTTTCGGTATCATTGTAGGTCAAAAAACGAAGGCTAAAATCAGGCCGAACTCGGGATAAATTGCAATATTTGTCTTTTTCATCAGACCTTATTCAGACAAATTCCCTGAATAAAAAAAAATGCTTTCAGCACAAATGTGTTGGGAAATTGCCTAAAATTACGTGTAAAATTCATATTTTTAGAACATACTTATTATTTCCGTAAAGAAAGGAATGTCTGCGTGAGTGTGCGTGAGTGTGCGTGAAATGAAGTGACCCGACATCACGCGGTCGCCTCTAGTCGCTTGTGAAGTTGTGACATCACGCGGTCCCCTCTAGTCGCTTGTGAAGTTGTGACATCACGCGGTCGCCTCTAGTCGCTTGTGAAGTTGTGACATCACGCGGTCCCCTCTAGTCGCTTGTGAAGTTGTGACATCACGCGGTCGCCTCTAGTCGCTTGTGAAGTTGTGACATCACGCGGTCGCCTCTAGTCGCTTGTGAAGTTGTGACATCACGCGGTCGCCTCTAGTCGCTTGTGAAGTTGTGACATCACGCGGTCGCCTCTAGTCGCTTGTGAAGTTGTGACATCACGCGGTCGCCTCTAGTCGCTTGTGAAGTTGTGACATCACGCGGTCGCCTCTAGTCGCTTGTGACGTTCTGACATCACGCGGTCGCCTCTAGTCGCTTGTGAAGTTGTGACATCACGCGGTCGCCTCTAGTCGCTTGTGAAGTTGTGACATCACGCGGTCCCCTCTAGTCGCTTGTGAAGTTGTGACATCACGCGGTCGCCTCTAGTCGCTTGTGACGTTGTGACATCACGCGGTCGCCTCTAGTCGCTTGTGAAGTTGTGACATCACGCGGTCGCCTCTAGTCGCTTGTGAAGTTGTGACATCACGCGGTCGCCTCTAGTCGCTTGTGAAGTTGTGACATCACGCGGTCGCCTCTAGTCGCTTGTGAAGTTGTGACATCACGCGGTCGCCTCTAGTCGCTTGTGAAGTTGTGACATCACGCGGTCGCCTCTAGTCGCTTGTGAAGTTGTGACATCACGCGGTCGCCTCTAGTCGCTTGTGAAGTTGTGACATCACGCGGTCGCCTCTAGTCGCTTGTGAAGTTGTGACATCACGCGGTCGCCTATAGTCGCTTGTGAAGTTGTGACATCACGCGGTCGCCTCTAGTCGCTTGTGACGTTGTGACATCACGCGGTCGCCTCTAGTCGCTTGTGAAGTTGTGACATCACGCGGTCGCCTCTAGTCACTTGTGAAGTTGTGACATCACGCGGTCGCCTCTAGTCGCTTGTGACGTTGTGACATCACGCGGTCGCCTCTAGTTGCTTGTGAAGTTGTGACATCACGCGGTCCCCTCTAGTCGCTTGTGAAGTTGTGACATCACGCGGTCGCCTCTAGTCGCTTGTGACGTTGTGACATCACGCGGTCGCCTCTAGTCGCTTGTGAAGTTGTGACATCACGCGGTCGCCTCTAGTCGCTTGTGAAGTTGTGACATCACGCGGTCGCCTCTAGTCGCTTGTGAAGTTGTGACATCACGCGGTCGCCTCTAGTCGCTTGTGAAGTTGTGACATCACGCGGTCGCCTCTAGTCGCTTGTGAAGTTGTGACATCACGCGGTCGCCTCTAGTCGCTTGTGAAGTTGTGACATCACGCGGTCGCCTCTAGTCGCTTGTGAAGTTGTGACATCACGCGGTCGCCTCTAGTCGCTTGTAGACTGGCTTGTAGACTGGCTTGTAGACTGGCTTGTAGACTGGCTTGTAGACTGGCTTGTAGACTGGCTTGTAGATCACCTCTAGACTGCTTGTTTGGAACGATGCAATGAATCTGATGAGTCGATGTGGAAGTAGACAATGTGATTCCATTGCATCGCTCAAGCCAGACTTCACAGCTCATTGCACTGAATTACCAATTTCAACATCGCGCATTCAGGGTTTTTATTGCCTATTTGGCAGCATTGATTCCAAAAACATGGCATCAAGTCGCAGTGCTGTTGTGTCTCATCCATTGAGCTGTCAGAATCATGTTTCACGTCTAATATTACAGGGGTGTCCCAATAGTTCTATCACATAGTGTGTACTTGGATCAGATAAAAGAGTATTTGATTTGAACGTAATGGATTGGATGCTGGTCAGGTTCCTTATTAATATCAATGAAATCAGAGCTCATCTTCTAGAGATAAATAACGAGCTATCATATGCATCGGATGATGCCATCAAATCTTCTTTTCGCATACCTTATTCAGAGTTGGTCGAAGTTTCACCAGAACTCGCTGTGAGTTCGCCGTTCGCCGTCATTTCATGTTTCACGTCAATGAATAATTAGAGACCATAAAGATCAAAGGTATTTCACACGATTCGCCAAGTTCCTAGTTCAAAGCAATAAGGGATATTCAGAATTATGTTTTGGCTGCTGTTTCCAATGTTTCATGTTGGTTTCATTTGTTCCTTATTTACGTTCTTATTACCTTATGAAGTTATCATGTATTAATTAGAAGTTCATCATCATCGAGTGTACACTGCATAAGTTTCATTGATGCTACAAACAGCATCATAACATGTTTGTAAACGCTTGCCATTTGTCACCATTAGCAGATGTTTTAGACGTAAATAGCCCCCCTCCTCTCTCTCTCGCCCTGCACCCCGCAAGTCAACGTTTTGTCACGTGTGACTTTTGTGATGGGCTCAAACCTGATTTGTGGTTTTAAAATTCGGCCCCTTTGTTGTTCTTTTAGGATGGTTGTGACGATTTCACGGGCCGCCGCTTCTGTATATCAGCGCTGCTTGTTGCATGGGGGGGGGGGGGGGAGGGGGCATTTAGCAGCGCATTGTCTGACTTAGGCCCTTCTTCCTCGCACACCCACTAGCGGTGATTACACAATGACAATTACACAGGTCTGGGACGCGCGCGGCTCTTCAAAGTGTTTTATCGTTCAAAGTTTACGAAAATTTTGAAAAATAATAATTATAACTTAGCTATGTTTTAGTTCATCTTAGCAATGTAAACAGCAATATTAATATATTTGTACCCACACTCGTGGAAAATATGTATTTTCTATTCTTTTCAGATTTCCCACGAGTTTAGGTAGAAATATTGTCTTTGCATTGGGTTTTACATTGCTAAGACCGCCTAGAAGTTACTTACGCTTATATTTGTACAGTTATCATATTTGTATCGTTCAAATGTTGTGACTCCAATGCTTCGAGTTGGCCCGATTACAATGAAGCCACACATTGAATTGTATAGTCATTAATTACGATCTCTGTTACGTCCTCAAAGTGTTACAACAATACAGAAGAGAAAACATTCGTTATCGAGAGTATTGATATCATAACAATAAGTCAAGTTTCCCGAATGATTTTCTTCACATCTTTAATATTTCTAAATAAAATGTATTTAAAATCTCCTCGAGTCGACAGCGCAATGTTAGACTGGAACTACTTGAGTGACTTTCCCATTGGCCATTCCATCACTCAGCTGCGACTTAGAGAAGTTCCCACCTTCAACAAAGCGCCGAGTCATTCCATACACATCATTTAATTACCCCGTGCAATAAGGCACACCGAGTCCTATTAACATCCCAATTGGCCAAGCGATTCTCGTCCTTATCCATATCTCAGCAGCATAATCTGTCAATGACACAACATTAATGTGGTTGCGTCCATTAATAACGCATCAAACAAAATGGCGTCGACCACATTGGACAATGGCGATGTTGTAGTGTAATAATGTATGTCTTTATTTTGGCGTGGACGTTGATGTATGTGTTCGTGTGTGCGCATGCCCGAGGAGTTGATTCACTTCAAACGCGAGATGGATTCAACATTCCTACTTTCAGCAGAGATTGTCATCATGTAAGAGGGACATCGCTCTGATAAGAGTTCGCAATATATGCACCTCAGGAAACCCGTTTCTTCTCGATTTTGTGTTAGAAGAAAATTGTATTTTTCATCGCTATGCAAAACTTGAAGGAATGTATGTCTGACCATTCTAAGTTTTTAGCCAATATGTAGAAATTTATTTTAATATTAAACCAATGTGCGGATTTGGCTGAAATGTATAACCATACGACGGCCTAAAAATATATGAAAATTTTCGATACAATGCCAAGATTTGAGCAATTGGCCATTTTAATTTCTGTACCTATCAGAGGGCAGCTCTTAAAAACTATAGACTATGTCACTATTCTATTCCCTATATAACAAAAAATTGTGTGGAAAATTTCAGCTCGATCGGAGAAACGATGTGACTTTTTGTGGCGTCTGGCCAAACCAAAAAAATACTGTTTCCAAGTTCTGAATGGCTCGCTCAAAAATATCAAAATCGCTTGATACAATGGGTCAGATAGTATCAGCATAGTGCCCGGTCAACCCGTTCAACCGATCAATCTCATATTTTGTACACTTAATGTCATCTATGCGGTCTTTGGAATCGTTTTGAACAGGATCCTGTGATTGGTTGATAAATGAAAATGGGATGTAGCTCACACCGTTCTACGTATCAAATCGAAAATTTTCACAGTTTTTGACGCCGTCTTATAGTTTTAGTGTTATGTTATCCATAACCCATTTCATGGGAATCTGTTGATTGGTTAAAATTAAAATAAATGTATGGTGTGATTTTTGAAATTTAAACTAGAATCGTTTGACCGATCAACTTAAAACATCGCATGGTCATTGCATGGGACCAACATATTTTTTTTTTTTTTTTTTACAAATATTCAGACTAAAATGTCGCTATTTTCTAGCATTATTGTTAATATTTAATAACATTTTGTTATAAAATCTTGGTTTGCAAATTTATGCCAATATTTTCAAATATTTTATCACTGCTCTTGACACAGAGCGTTTTCCTAGTTATACATTGTAGGAAATGCTTTGAATTAAAAATGAAGTCGAAAGTGAATTATTATGATATTGATGATGAAAATTATTAGGTATGGTAATTTTATATTAATAAGAATAGAGGTGATGCGCTAGATTTGAGCTAATATAAACGCAAATAAAAATAAAATACAATCAATAAAAGTAATAAAATAAACAATAACATATAAATAACAATAAACGGCTTTCCCCATACATATTTGTAAAGCTGCTTTTCAAGTAGGCTACACTGTTAAAATATTTCGTTGTTAGTACCTAATTATACTTCGAGATTTAACTTGCAGTTATTAGAAAATAGTTCTAAAAACATATAACTTGTAAAATCTGTGAAGTGCCCTCTTGCCCCGATGAAGAGTATTTTACCTCAAGAAGCTGCTTCTTCTGGAACATTATTAAATGAGGGGTTGAAAAGCTTTGTATTGGGAATTTACTTCCATTTAACATCCATTCAAAGCATTGGATATTTTTTGTGAGTTGAAGCAGAATGAACCTCTGCTCCTTTACCGGTAATTGTCAAAATAAACACAATTCCAATATTTCTAATTCGTGTCGATATCCCGGTAGCTTGTGAGCCGCCATTATTTCCGGTTCCATAGCTCCATATAGAGGACAGGAAGCGACTTTAGGCGATATTATTGTAGCTCATAATGCGCTCGTACCTTGTCGCTGTAATGGATTGAGATTGATGTAGGAACCCCATTGCCCGTGTTGAATGGACCAATAAAATGCTCCATTGCTTTCAATGCGTTTGTGCAGGGGTTGTTGTAATCCACACCAGCTGCTTGGCGACCCTTGTCAATGTCCTGCTCTGCTCATAGAGGTGAGTGCAGAGGTGTGAAGAATAGCAAAATGACCCTTATTACCCGGTGGAGTGAGGAGGTTTCATAGTCTACCCCCTTGAGTGGATCCTGTGTATTAAATCGGACCTAAGTTCGGTTTGATGCAATGCGGCACACCTTGGCTATTATTAGCGGTGATTTACAGCGAATTAATCTGGAATTGTAAATGATATTTCACTTAGTGTAATGGAAGTGTATTTTAATAATAGTTTGTAGTGTTACTTGCCTTTATAGGAATAGTTTCACCTTCCTTCTGTTTTTATTCGAAAATAAGAAAGATTTAATATCGTGCCCAATCAATTTAACACAATTTAAATTGCGTTTAATTTCTGATACTCACTTATAGGCCAGGCACCTTGTTCTTTAATTGATTAACTAACAGCATGTTAAATAGGTATTCCATTCATTTCATTGGCATTATAGAGTCTAAGTCATCTGCTTTCAGCATTTAAGATGAGTTATTGTATGAAAATGATGTTGGCAAAACCCTGTGGCTTGACGAAAGCTGAAGATTTGTAAACCGTAGGAAAAAGCTGTACAACGACATCGATAGTGAGCTTTAAAAGCTGCCTGACAAAGTTCTGGTAAATGTTGTTCATAACCTCCACACTGATGGGGGGGGGGGGGGGGGTACGATGGGTAGTTTATGAAGTTTAATATCGTCTTTTATACGCTGTTAATGCAATAATATATGATAAATAAATACTGGTGCATTCCCAAAAATGTGTTGTTTTACAGAACTGAAAAGAAGCAATGGATTTGGTTAAAATTAACTTGACTTTCGGGGCTCAAATTTTTAATAACCGGAATTTGTGCAAATAAATATAAAACACTTACGACTCTAAGCGACAACCCCTTCAACCAATAGCAGCATTGTTTTGACCTTTTGACTTAGTTGGTAGAGCACTAGACATTCAGAGTATCTTCGTTCGAATCCCGGAGAAAGAAAATCTTTTCTCTTTGCACTTGGTATTTATTCATTTGCGATACGAATGTGCATATTGGAGGACGCAGAAACCACATATTTACAAAATAACATAGTCGAAAATATACCTTTTTACATTTGTTGATGTAAGATACCATGTACCCTATGGTCTTCTTTCTAAATGAGTTAATTGAGCGAACGAAGCGAGCGTCTCCTTTTAGCTCTTTTGGCACGGACCTCTGTTTTTTGTGTGTCTTTTCTGTTACCTGAGGGTATACAGGTCAGAGTTTTTCTTCGATCGAGCTGCAATTTTGCACACATGTGGAGACAACCTCTTCTGTTTGCAGACCCTAATTTTTTTGAAATCCATTGATTGGTTAAAATTTAAATAAACATCTCCTGATGGTAGATTGAAAAATGACTATGGTCTTCGATAAATCTGATCAAACTCATATTTTGGCTATACAGGGGTGTCATTCCTGTACGTTTTTAGTCTCTTAAGTTAGCTATCTTATCTTACATTTTGTTTACTCCAATGTTAACGTCCATAACAACGGTTGCTACTGTCTTAAGTTTTAAGATAAGAGAGTGAAAATGCGTACAGGAATCACCCCCCAGGTCAGAGTTTTTCTTCGATCGAGCTGAAATTTTGCACACATGTAGAGACAACCTTTTCTGTTTGTAGACATTAATTTTTTTGAAATTCATTCATTGGTTAAAATTTAAATAAACATCTCCTGATAGGTTGAAAAATGAAAATGGTCTTCGATAAATCTGATCAAACTCATATTTTGCGTGGTCAGTAAGACCAACATTGTCCCATATTTTACAAATGTTCATCCCAATCAGTTAAGAACGTATGAACTTATTGACATTTTTAATAGCTGTCAGAATGAAGTATTGAAATGAATGTTTTCCAGTGCCAATTGAATTCAGTCTGATTTGCTATATGTACCAGGGTGCTTAGATGCTATACTCAAGTTTCGATGAAAAGCATATACTTTTATGATGATTCTATGACAAATGGCTCATATTTCAATTCAATATGGATGTATATGTTTTATGTGCGTTGTGTACGCATTTCCTGTTGGAGAATTTGCACGTGGCCGTGCTCGCTCATCAACGCGTTACACTGAGCGTTTTCCTAGTATTCAGTTTGATTTCATGTAGCTATAAGACCGGTGTCAAATCGGTGCATGCAAATAATGGCTATGACTAAAATCTCACTGATATACAGGTGCGTTCAATAAATAATAAGTATACATCAGAATCTAGCTTATTATTAGAAGTTCCCTGTT
The DNA here is from genome assembly GCA_934045905.1 of Leuctra nigra. NCBI lineage: Eukaryota > Metazoa > Arthropoda > Insecta > Plecoptera > Leuctridae > Leuctra > Leuctra nigra. The sequence continues at coordinate 1,747,806 of OW203762.1, read as the reverse complement.
ATATTGGATACAATTTCTCACTTGCCTGTGTTGTGGTTGCGTGCGCACCACTGTTGGAAAAATGCCTGTATGTAAACCATTGAAACCGACAACAGACCTGTTATCCCATGGGGCTGATGCCACTGCAAGCAATTTGGAACTGATAATACGTATTACAGTTTGATTTAATACAAAAACACCATGTTAATTGACAGATAGGTAATACAAAATAACCACTTCAGACCCAGACATATTTTTTTGCCCGGATTTTGGTGAAATTTATTTTCCTAAGAGAAAATCGGTTAAAAACTTAGGATTTTTTTTTTTTTTTTTTTTTTTAATGTTTGTATAATATACTTTTATTATTAATACTCGAATTTTAAGCTATTCATCTCAAAGAAATGTAAAATGTATGATATGCAATATTCTGTGATAAATTGTTAAGAAAACTTGATTTATAGAATTCCCAATGGCCCCGCAGCGTATTTTTTTACAACTTGATAAAAAAAATCGAATTCTACGCTTTTATGGCATCTTTTTTAAAGAAATTTAAAATGTGTGTCCCGCAATATTCTAAGGGATACAAGAGACAAAACAAAATTTCGTTATTTGACAAAATCCTAAATGGCCCCGCAGGGAAATACTTGAATTCTAGTGAAAGAGAATCGATTATGAATTGATTTTCTGGCAGTAGTTGAGCATGGAATTGTCAAAATCAAATAAGTACTAAGTAGTGCAAATTATTGAATATTACAACTGATTTCTTGATAAATAACAAAACGCTAAGTGTAACGCGTTGATGAGCGAGCACGGGTACATGCAAATTCTCGAACCGGAATTTCGTACACAACGCACAGAAAAGTTGAAAACATATCCATTTATGGATATGTTTTCAACTCATTCATTGAAACGTGCGTTAGATAAGCAAATCAGATTCAGCTGCAGGCAGTGGAAAAACATCCAGTTTAATACTTCATATCTGTCAGCATAAAACATTTAAAAATGTCAATCTTGACTGATTGGGATGGACATTTTTAAAATAAGTGACAATTTTGGTCTTAAGAGGCAAACGGAAGCGAACGGGAATCGCACGGTTCGTAAGAGCGTTTTTTTGAAATTTTGTCTTCCCACTAAATAATTTTAAAAAATCAGATAGTAACGACCTATAACAGCCCAAACTCTTTAACCTCAAAGTGTTAAATTCGATTATTTTACTAAAAATATCGTATTTAACATTTTGAGGTCGTACCAGAGGTCATAATGAACTCCAGTGTGCGGCATTATTTAGTCTATTGGGCTGTTATGGGTCGTTACTATCTGATTTTTTAAAATTATTTAGTGGGAAGACAAAATTTGAAAAAAAACGCTCTGACAAACCGTGCGATTCCCGTTCACTTTCGTTGCCAAATATGAGTTTGATCAGATTTATCGAAGATCATTTTTATTTTTCAACCTATCGGGAGATATTCATTTAAATTTTAACCAATAAACGGATTTCAAAATAAATTGGGTCTGCAAACAAAAATGTTGGTATACTAACATTTTGTGCAAAATTTCAGATCTATACCTAGATGATCGATTGGTGATCCTTATTATCTCAAGGGCTCTCTCTGAACCACTATTACCTCAAGAGATCTGATCCACTATTATCTCAAGGGCTCTCTCTGATCCACTATTATCTCAAGGGCTCTCTCTGAAACACTATTACCTCAAGAGATCTGATCCACTATTATCTCAAGGGCTGTGCTCCACTATTATCTCAAGGGCTCTCTCTGAAACACTATTATCTCAAGGGCTGTGCTCCACTATTACCTCAAGGGCTCTCTCTGATCCACTATTACCTCAAGAGATCTGATCCACTATTATCTCAAGGGCTCTCTCTGATCCACTATTACCTCAAGGGCTCTCTCTGATCCACTATTATCTCAAGGGCTCTCTCTGATCCACTATTATCTCAAGGACTCTGATCCACTATTATCTCAAGTGCTGTGATCCATTATTATCTCAAGGGTTCTGATCCACTAATATCTAAAGAACTTATAGATCCACAATAATCTCAAGAGATCTGATCCACTAATATCTCAAGGGATGTGATAACTACTAGGAAAACGCTCAGTGTAACGCGTTGATGAGCGAGCACAGAACATGCAACATCCCCAGTCACGATAAACGACACGGCATAAGACGATTTTATCCGCAACTTTCCAATCTCCATATAAATATACTCTGGATGAATATCAGATCCATTGTGTCGTGACTTTCCTATACTTTTTCCAGCATTTGACAACCCATACTAATTAATACTTGACTGATTGGGCTTAACATGTTTAAAATTTTAGATTATGTTGGTCTTGAACACCAAGCAAAATTTGAACTTAATCGGAACATTTTGATTGTCGACCAATCAGAAGATATTATTTAAACTTAAACCAATTGTAGGATTTGACCTTCGTACTGCCATAGAGGTACTGCATCCGATTTGATATTGCGCTAGACTGCTAGTTTTACCTTGCTTTAATTATCTTTGGTTTTATTGTAAATTGTGGACCGCTTGGCTGTTCTACAGGCCTTGGAGCAGAAGCTTAAAGAAGGCAGGCCTGATCCTCCAGGACTTAGATTCACAATAATCTCAAGGGCTCTGATCCACTATTATCTCAAGGGCTCTGAACCACTATTATCTCAAGGGTTCTGATCCACTATTATCTCAAGGGCTCTGATCCACTATTATCTCAAGTGCTGTGATCCATTATTATCTCAAGGACTCTGATCCACTATTATCTCAAGGGCTCTGATCCACTATTATCTCAAAGGTTCTGATCCACTATTATCTCAAGGACTCTGATCCACTATTATCTCAAGGACTCTGATCCACTATTATCTCAAGGGCTCTGATCCACTATTATCTCAAGGGCTCTGATCCATTATTATTTCAAGGGCGTTGATCCACTATTATCTCAAGGGCTCTGATCCACTATTATCTCAAGGGCTCTGAACCACTATTAGCTCAAGGGCTCTGATCCACTATTATCTCAAGGGCTCTGATCCACTATTATCTCAAGGGCTCTGATCCACTATTATCTCAAGGGCTCTGATCCACTTTTATCTCAAGGGCTCTAAACCACTATTATCTCAAGGGCTCTGATCCACTATTATCTCAAGGGTTCTGAACCACTATTATCTCAAGGGCTGTGATCCACTATTATCTAAAGGGTTCTGATCCATTATTATCTCAAGGGCTCTGATCCACTATTATTTCAAGGGCGTTGGACAACTATTATCTCGAGGGCTCTGATCCACTATTATCTCAAGGGCTATGAACCACTATTATCTCAAGGGCTCTGATCCACTATTATCTCAAGGGCTCTGATCCACTTTTATTTCAAGGGCGTTGAACCACTATTATCTCAAGGGCTCTGAACCACTATTATCTCGAGAGCTCTTATCCACTATTATCTCAAGGGCTATGAACCACTATTATCTCAAGGGTTCTGAACCACTATTATCTCAAGGGCTCTGATCCACTATTATCTCAAGGGCTCTGATCCACTTTTATTTCAAGGCGTTGATCCACTATTTTCTCAAGTGCTCTGATCCACTATTATCTCAAAGGATTCCGATCCACTAATATCTCTAGGGATCTGATCTATTATTATCTCAAGGGCTCTGATCTACTATTATTTCAAGGGCGTTGAACCACTATTATCTCAAGGGCTATGAACCACTATTATCTCAAGGGTTCTGAACCACTCTTATCTCAAGGGCTCTGATCCACTATTATCTCAAGGGCTCTGATCCACTTTTATTTCAAGGGCGTTGAACCACTATTATCTCAAGGGCTCTGAACCACTATTATCTCGAGGGCTCTGATCCACTATTCTCTCAAGGGCTATGAACCACTATTATCTCAAGGGCTATGAACCACTATTATCTCAAGGGTTCTGAACCACTATTATCTCAAGGGCTCTGATCCACTATTATCTCAAGGGCTCTGATCCACTTTTATTTCAAGGTCGTTGATCCACTATTATCTCAAGGGCTCTGATCCACTATTATCTCAAGGGCTCTGAACCACTATTATCTCAAGGGCTCTGAACCACTATTAACTCAAGGGCTCTGATCACTATTATCTCAAGGATTCTGATCCACTATTATCTCAGAAGTTCTGAACCACTATTATCTCAAGGGCTCTGATCCACTATTATCTCAAGGGCTCTGATCACTATTATCTCAAGGGCTCTGATCCACTATTATCTCAAGGGCTCTGATCACTATTATCTCAAGGGCTCTGATCCACTATTATCTCAAGGGCTCTGATCCACTATTATCTCAAGGGTTCTGAACCACTATTATCTCAAGGGCTCTGATCACTATTATCGCAAGGGCTCTGATCCACTATTATCTCAAGGGCTCTAATCCACTATTATCTCAAGGGCTCTGATCCACTATTATCTCAAGGGTCTGTGATCCATTATTATCTCAAGGGTCTGTGATCCATTTGAACATTATTGATTATTTTTGTTTCTTTCAGAAGATCTTCTGAGCTACTTGGACTAGACGCGCATGCGCAAGGAATTGTTGATTTCATTGGATGCAAAAGACGCGAATTGTTCAGAATTGCAGTTTCAACTTGCAGAACAGACACTATATAGATATACTTGGAAAACGCTCTGTGTAACGCGTTGATGAGCGAGCACGGACACGCGCAACACCTCGAACCGAAATTATGTCTATCGAAAATATCATTAAAAGCCAATAATTCATGAAATTCGTCAGACTTGTAGGTATAAAAATCTTTAAATATTCCTGAAGTATTAGTCCCAATAACCATGCAAAGGTTTAAGTTGATCGATTGAACCTTTATGATTAAAATGTTCCTTGTTAATATTCAAAAATCATAGGATCTATGTAAAAAAAATATACCTGGGACCACTCATATGATAAAAGTGTGTGTACTTACACAATATTATACGATCTGTTGAACTGTCATATCAGTTTCATACGTTTGAAAGTTTCTACTCTAACTACCTTGGAACTATAAAGAGTCGAAGTAGCCGTGATCAACATTTTTGAGTTGTTTGACAGCCAACACGCAAAATGTCTGTAAAATGTCAATAACGTTTGGATTTAAACACATATAAGTCTGAAAATTGTCAAAAATACAGATAATGTAGGTCCCAATGACCATGCAAAGTTTTAAGTTGATCGGTAACACGGTTCTAGTTTAAATTTCAAAAATCATATGACAGATTTTTTAAAATTTTAACTAATGAGAGGATTTGGCTGAAACTTTGTATGATTGGGTACAATGTTGGTTGGAATGACTTTGCTAAATTTCAAATTGATCGGAGCAACCAATCGAAAGATAATTTTTTAAAAACTTGAACCAATCACAGGAGCCCGTTCAAAAACGATCCCAGGGACCGCATAGATTCCGTTACATATGTGCAAAGTTTCAGATCGATTGAATGTGCGGTTTAACCTGGGCTGTGAGGACAAAAAAAAACAAAAAAAAACAAAAAAAATAAACACACACAGAGAAAGGGCCATAAGAGTACCGTGGTGACGCTCGCTACGCTCGCTTAACAAATAATAATTGAACGATTTGATGTAATTAAGTTCTTCCGTCGTTTGGTTTTCTTGGTGGTGGTATAACTTTAGTGTTTTAGCACTAATGGAATAGTGCTAGCACAATGCTAGTGCCTTTAGCACAATGTTCCCAGGACATACATTCTTTTACAATTCACACAATGATGTGCCATATTTGTATGGTTTAACACGATATTTTGTTTGCTATATTGTTATGGAAATAAATGACGGAATTTGTAATTTGTGAATGCTACACCAAAAACAATGACAAGTAAAAAAAACATTTGTATTTATCTATTTATTTTTTATACATTGATTCATTGATACAAACACTAAAAAATAAACTGAAACCCCACAAAGCCAAATAATGGTTCGACTGCGGGGCAGAAATTATATATTATAATAAGAACAAAAAAGCACATCACGAACTCTTCAAATAATAACTATAACATACATAACAATTACAATATAACAATATATAATACATAATACATACATAAGGCTTTCAACAACAAACAGACAAAAAAAAACAGATCATCATAAACTATGAAATACTACTCTCCTCAAGACGCCATTTTTTGAGTGGCTTGATATCTGAATCTCTATTAAATTCATGGAAAGCATTTGGCAATATATTAAAAAAGTGAGTCTACAAAATATGTTGTCTACTAATACCATAAGAAGAATTTATCACAGCATTCGACGTTACAAATTTATCTATGTTTCTTGTCTCATAGGAATGCAGTGATTAATTACCAGGAAAACGCTCAGTGTAACGCGTTGATGAGCGAGCACGGCTACGTGTAAATTCTCGAACCGGAAATGCGTACACAACGCACAGAAAACATATATATCCATATTACATTGAAATATGATCCACTTGATCAACATAAAAGTATGCTTTTCATCGAAACTTGAAAATAGCATCTAAGCACCCTGGTACAAAGCAAATCAGGTTCAATTCAATTGGCACTGGAAAACATTCATTTCGATACCTACTTCATCTCTGATAGCTATTAATAATGTTAATAAGTTCATACGTTAATTTGTAAAATAAGAGACAATGTTGGTCTTAATGACCATGCAAAATATGAGTTTGCTCAGATTTATCGAAGATTATTTAAATTTTTCAGCCTATCAGGAGATGTTGATTTAAATTTTAACCAATAAATGGATTTCAAAAAAAATTAGGGTCAGCAAACAGAAAAGGTTGTTTCTACATGTGTGCAAAATGTCAGCTCGATCGAAGAAAAACTGTGACCTGTACAGCCTCACCCAACAGAAAAAATAAATAAAAATAAATAAAAAAACAGAGATCCGTGCCAAAAGAGCCAAAAGGAGACGCTCGCTCAATTATCCTCAGCTTCAAAATAGTTACATGAAATACACATATACAAATGTAGTTGTTGCGTTTTAAGCCACCCGCAGTTTGAATTCAGTTCGCAGGTTTTTTCATATTTTATATTCCAAATAGAATGTTGTAGTTATTTTCCGTAATTATGAGTCAGTTGTGTATCCCCATGCCAATATTCCATAGTTGATCAGCGATTCAATTCAAGGCCGAATACACAATAATTTTCAAAATGTTGATACTAACAAAATTGGTTTTAATGTGCGAATACTGAACATGCCTGATCAAAGCTTAGATATTATTACATAATTTATCAATGTGCCGATCCCATTTAAACGTGTGATCCTCCTAGATAGATCAAACACATTGGATACTCCCACATCATTACAATAATAATATGTTGTGAAAGTTTAGTAACATTCCCATCATATTTCACTCGCATGTGATTTTTCTACAAAACTAACAATTATTTGTGTCCAATATTTTCGGAAGCCATGGCTTCATTCATGATTATTTATTGTGAAACATCTCAGACTGCCATGAACATTTTATTTCAATCTCACTCTCTCTAGTGGCTGTGCGAGGAAGCATGTAGTTCCAAGAGCGACGCTAGAGGGCAGCGCTAGTGTAGCTCAGTGCTGCTGTGGTGAGTAACTCATCAACTACGTTCCAAGAGCGACGCTAGAGGGCAGCGCTAGTGTAGCTCAGTGCTGCTGTGGTGAGTAACTCATCAACTACGTTCCGAGAGCGACGCTAGAGGGCAGCGCTAGTGTAGCTCAGTGCTGCTGTGGTGAGTAACTCATCAACTACGTTCCGAGAGCGACGCTAGAGGGCAGCGCTAGTGTAGCTCAGTGCAGCTGTGGTGAGTAACTCATCAACTACGTTCCGCGAGCGACGCTAGAGGGCAGCGCTAGTGTAGCTCAGTGCAGCTGTGGTGAGTAACTCATCAACTACGTATAAGTAGTTGTCGACTATGCTGGTAGATGGTGTTGCAATGCTAATTATGCATTTCTGCGTGAAAGAAGTTCTTATAAATGTAGTTTTCATTTCAATTCATGTTTATTTATTTTGTTTACCTACTTATTATAATAATTAGTTTTCGTTTAAGCCCTACCATAAATTGGGGTGACAAGAAACTGGGGGTTGAAGGAACAAGAAAAGCCAAAATGTTTTAAATTACGTCACTTCATTAATTCATTGATACAATGTAAACTCAAAACTATTTCTTACTGCCTAGTTTTAGGATTTTAATATGTTTATGCTTTACTTGACAACTTTGATACATTCGTAAATTTTGTATAATTTTTATTGTAATGTGGAAAAAAGGCTTATGAAAAAAAAAATCCCGGGCACGACATTTGCAGCAACATTTAAACCTTTTTTTGGTGGTAACCTCGTCTATCGCACATTGTAAGACCAACAAGAACCATTTGGATTTTTGTGATATCGAAACCACCCCTAAATTTGAGTGGGAATACTTCTTCCCACGCCCGTGTAGAACTTACATTTAAGGGTGGTTTTTTAAATTAAAATCTCATTATTTAACTCGAATAATTATATTATTAGTGAAGGGCCCATTTGGGAATTCTCTCATTTGACATCCTTTCTACATGGTCGGCCCATCTTCTCCTGTACTGTGATATATTCTTATTGATTTCCTTCATTCCCAATTCGGCCCTTATATCCTCATTCCTGATCTTATCTAACAAACAACACCCTTTTACCGATCTCAAAAAGCGCATCTCAGAAGCCTGAATATCTTTCTTGTCTCTCTCACGCAATGTCCAGGCTTTACTTCCATACAGCAATGTGGGAACTGCCATCACATTATAGAATTTTAATTGTGTCTCCTTTCGCGATTTATTTTTGAACCGAAGGGCAGGCGCGACATTGGCCGGCCAAGGAAAAGATGGGCTGCACCTTGAGGACGGAATGGGCTTTTAGCCCAATCTTTGCGGGTAGAAGAAGAAGAATTATATTATTATGCTTAAAATAATTTAAATTATTGGAATTAAGTTCCTAGCATCTACTTATGGCTCAAGTATAAGAATGTTGTAACAATTAGTAAAATATTCTGATTATTTAAAATTTGCAACAATGAAAAAATAAGAAAATAAAAAAAATCGCGTTTATAATTTTTTTATTATAGTTATGAGTATAACATATATTTAAATTTTGGGCTTATTGTCTCACAAACACCAAAGATATAGGGGTTTTCCACAGAAAAAGAGCTATAATGCAATATGGTTTACGCTCTCAGCTTGTATTCCGGAGGCCCGGGTTCGATTCCCGCGGCCGTCCTTCCTGACTGGGGTTTTTTCGTGGTTTTCCCTCAGTCGACAGGCAAATGCTGGGAAGGTACCCTACTAATAGGCCACGACCGCCTCCTTCCCACTGTCCATCCTTACCTACTCTTCACCATCATCTCCCAATCATCATCATAATCATCCATCCGTCGCCATTAGCCTCGCTGCAGAACAGTGCGACGTTAAGCCCCAGACAAAAAAAAATACATCATTTGCAGTGCCAAGATCATGAACTACCATGTCAAGCAATTTTTTTTAGGAATTGTTAATGTCTCCGCTAGATGGCAGCACTTTTCCGAAATGGGCGTCCCTATCAGCCCATTTCAACAGCAATACCTGGTGGGAATACATCTTCCCAATCCTACGCTGGATAATATAAAATTATTTGTGTTAAATGTTTGTTAAACTTTATTCAACTCTACCTCTGTATTGAGCAAGCCATCTTCTTTGCATATAATATTGGAAATTTCATTGAAGATTAATGGCATTTTAAGTTATAGGCTACTCCAGTCACTTTAGCTTTTGACCTCAAAGTAATTGCATCAAATTTTTTTTCGCTAATTATTATCGGGACCATGTATATATGTACCAAAAAAAAGTCTACCGATTTTCGATCCACCATTTTGTTTTTATTAGGGGTTGATTGAAAATCAATTAATTATTTTTAATTAACGTAATTGATACATTTTCATCAGATGACAATTTTTTTTATTCATAAATAATGTGTTTATAATCATATAAAAGTAATCAAGACGATCAAAGTAACCCTTCAATGTATAACACAATTTGGGGTGATTAATTCCCAAAAATATTAAAATGGTCACAGGGGCTAATTGACTTACTAATTGACTTACAGACTTCGTTGTTTTACTGAACTGATCCATTGACTGTAAGCTACAACATACTAAAAGTCACAATGATTTATTAGGACGACCGTAATTAATTTTATTAATTAATAAAAAATGTAATAAAAATATAATTGCATATCTTTCAAAGAGCAAGTCAACAAGGTGTATTTAAAGTTAATTTATAGTCCAGTAATTGTGTGATTATACCCACCACCAATTGCAACAGAAGGTTTCAATACATGAATCGATTCAGAAAAATGTCCTCTACTATATATCCAAAATCGACCAAAATCGCTGTACGGAAAAAGGGGTTAATGACTTTTTAAGTTAATTTCCAACGTTAATTCCATCTTGCCAAAAATGAAATTTCATGTAACTCCGATTTTGACGAAACTTGGCAGAATTGTTCACCATCCTAAATGAACACAAAAAGCTCTCTGAGCATTTTCCTCTAAATCTCAACGTTTGGGAAATATGGCCCATTGAAAAGTCATGTTTTCGAAGATTTAATTGTCACTTTGAGTGTAATTTGACGTTTTGCGAGGTCCATATTTCCCAAACGATGAGATTTAGAGGACAACGCTCAGAGAGCTATTTGTGTTCATTTAGGATGGTGAACAATTCTGTCAAGTTTCGTCAAAATCGGAGTAACATGAGCCTTTACATGATAAAATACATGATAATGTATACAAGTATCTAAAGAAGAAGACAACAATAATAAAATGAAATGATCGTATTTGATGTGAAAATAAAATATAAACAAAGATGAACCCACGTAGCATTACCAGGTTTAGACCGGCCTATGCAAGAGAAGAAAGGTATGATCCGTGAATGTAGTGTCATGCGTTTAGCGTACACGGTCTACGTGTAGGTGTACGTGTTACATCACACGTCCTACTCCTTCCCACCAGCACTATAAATACTAGGTGGATGCTAGCTTAAAGGAGTTCTCTAGGTTGACATCATCAGAATCAATTTTCGCAACAAAGCAGTATCGAATTGTCACATCCTTTGCCGTAATCCCTTTTTAAAATAAGTAGAGTCTGTAACCAAGTAAAAAGCTCCTTGCTATGAACGTTCAAAACAACCTGCAAAACAACCTGCAAGTATGAACCTGGTATTATGCAGCAAATAGTGTTACTGTTGCACATGAAGTGTTCTGGTTGTATTGACTTTGTCGAGCTAAGCGGCAAAACAACCTGCAAGTATGAACCTAGTATTATGCAGCAAATAGTGTTACTGTTGCACATGAAGTGTTCTGGTTGTATTGACTTTGTCGAGCTAAGCGGCAAAACAACCTGCAAGTATGAACCTGGTATTATGCAGCAAATAGTGTTACTGTTGCACATGAAGTGTTCTGGTTGTATTGACTTTGTCGAGCTAAGCGGCAAAACAACCTGCAAGTATGAACCTGGTATTATGCAGCAAATAGTGTTACTGTTGCACATGAAGTGTTCTGGTTGTATTGACTTTGTCGAGCTAAGCGGCAAAACAACCTGCAAGTATGAACCTGGTATTATGCAGCAAATAGTGTGACTGTTGAACATGAAGTGTTCTGGTTGTATTGACTTTGTCGAGCTAAGCGGCAAAACAACCTGCAAGTATGAACCTGGTATTATGCAGCAAATAGTGTTACTGTTGCACATGAAGTGTTCTGGTTGTATTGACTTTGTCGAGCTAAGCGGCAAAACAACCTGCAAGTATGAACCTGGTATTATGCAGCAAATAGTGTTACTGTTGCACATGAAGTGTTCTGGTTGTATTGACTTTGTCGAGCTAAGCGGCAAAACAACCTGCAAGTATGAACCTGGTATTATGCAGCAAATAGTGTTACTGTTGCACATGAAGTGTTCTGGTTGTATTGACTTTGTCGAGCTGAGCGGCAAAACAACCTGCAAGTATGAACCTGGTATTATGCAGCAAATAGTGTGACTGTTGAACATGAAGTGTTCTGGTTGTATTGACTTTGTCGAGCTAAGCGGCAAAACAACCTGCAAGTATGAACCTGGTATTATGCAGCAAATAGTGTTTCTGTTGCACATGAAGTGTTCTGGTTGTATTGACTTTGTCGAGCTAAGCGGCAAAACAACCTGCAAGTATGAACCTGGTATTATGCAGCAAATAGTGTTAGTGTTGCACATGAAGTGTTCTGGTTGTATTGACTTTGTCGAGCTAAGCGGCAAAACAACCTGCAAGTATGAACCTGGTATTATGCAGCAAATAGTGTTACTGTTGCACATGAAGTGTTCTGGTTGTATTGACTTTGTCGAGCTAAGCGGCAAAACAACCTGCAAGTATGAACCTGGTATTATGCAGCAAATAGTGTTACTGTTGCACATGAAGTGTTCTGGTTGTATTGACTTTGTCAAGCTAAGCGGCAAAACAACCTGCAAGTATGAACCTGGTATTATGCAGCAAATAGTGTTACTGTTGCACATGAAGTGTTCTGGTTGTATTGACTTTGTCGAGCTAAGCAGCAAAACAACCTGCAAGTATGAACCTGGTATTATGCAGCAAATAGTGTTACTGTTGCACATGAGTGTTCTGGTTGTATTGACTTTGTCGAGATAAGCGGCAAAACAACCTGCAAGTATGAACCTGGTATTATCAGCAAATAGTGTTACTGTTGCACATGAAGTGTTCTGGTTGTATTGACTTTGTCGAGCTAAGCGGCAAAACAACCTGCAAGTATGAACCTGGTATTATGCAGCAAATAGTTTTACTGTTGCACATGAAGTGTTCTGGTTGTATTGACTTTGTCGAGCTAAGCGGCAAAACAACCTGCAAGTATGAACCTGGTATTATGCAGCAAATAGTGTCACTGTTGCACATGAAGTGTTCTGGTTGTATTGACTTTGTCGAGCTAAGCGGCAAAACAACCTGCAAGTATGAACCTGGTATTATGCAGCAAATAGTGTTACTGTTGCACATGAAGTGTTCTGGTTGTATTGACTTTGTCGAGCTAAGCGGCAAAACAACCTGCAAGTATGAACCTGGTATTATGCAGCAAATAGTGTTACTGTTGCACATGAAGTGTTCTGGTTGTATTGACTTTGTCGAGCTAAGCGGCAAAACAACCTGCAAGTATGAACCCGGTATCATGCAGCAAATAGTGTTACTGTTGCACATGAAGTGATCTGGTTGTATTGACTTTGTCGAGCTAAGCGGCAAAACAACCTGCA
>OW203762.1:1629809-1734354 GCA_934045905.1 Leuctra nigra | reverse complement strand
GGGTACCTCCCTGGGATATCCTTATAAAGGAAGAAGATCCTTTTTTAGGACAATTCTTCCTAAATAAGGCAATTGCCTTTTTTAGGAAGAATTGTCCTAAGAATGGCTGCTACTGAAATATTTTTAAAAGTTTCTACAACTGTCAACAGAGTACTCTGCCCCTCGACTTCACAATATAGATTTTCAATTTGAGCATATATCTTTATCGTTTGTATTTAAGTAAGTTATATTATTTCCAAAATCTGCCAAGTATTATAAGATATAATAACAAAAAGAGACATGTCCTATTGGATGATAGGAAAAATGTGTATTTCTTTTATTTTGTACTGGAACCTTAGTTGTCACCTTGGAGTCGGAGCCATATTTTTTGGATGCAAACATTGATGACTGAATGAAGGAATAATGAATATGAATAATGCAAATCGTGCGAATTGGTGTCAATGCAAATAGAGCCTGTCTATCAAATATGGCAATTGCATCCCAATAGAGGAAAATTATCTACCTTAAGAAATACCATTCTATTCTAATAATAATGAAAAATTATATATTAAATTAGTCATTTTCATCCTAATTGAGGAAAAGCATCTACCTAAATAAGAAAATTACGTCCTAAAGTAGGACAATGTATATCTTAAATTAGGCAGTTTCATATTAATTTAGGAAAAGTATCAACCTAAATTAGGATATGACGTCCTAAAGTAGGACAATGGATATCCTAAATTAGGCAGTGTAGTCCTTTTTTAGTAAGGTCCGCCTAATTTAGGAGGTACCTGGGATCGAATAACTTGTGTAATTAGGACACTCTGGGGACACCTGGGGATCATTTTAGGCCGAGTTTAGGACGGACTGGGGATGTCCTACCTAAGTAAGTAGTCTGTCCTGGGGACGTCCCAGGTACGTCCTAGTGTTCACTGGGAAGTCTTGGCAGATTTGTATGAAAATTGTCAAATACACATTGAATGTTGGTCCCAATGACCACGCAATATTTCATTTTAATCAGTCGAACGCGGTTTCAGTTTCAATATTCACAAAGATTTTCGTTCAGTTTGCGAATTACTAGTTACATTAAAAAGTACATATCAAATTTCCAATGAACGCAATAAATACAGATCGTGATAGAAAGAAATCATTATGTTACCTAACTGGATTGTACCTAATGAATATTTGGGACTGGCTCAAGTCCCGATCACAATATGCTGTGAAGACATTGGCCTGACTCGTTACCTGGGTTTAACTTTCGATGCGCAAAGAACAGATATTCGAGTCGTAAGTTCCAAGTAGAAACGCTCGCTTCGGTCACTTATTTCCTCTTTTTTTTATTAAATATAAATAATTATTTAATTACATGGCTGGCCCAACGACAATTTCATAAATTGAAACTAATATTAAAAAATCACATGTTTATTTAAAAATATAAAAATCCTTACAATATAATAAAAAAACGAAAAATATATTTACTGCGTATAAAAACGTGGACGAGAAATAAAAAATTTAAAGGTACAAAATTATTTTAAATTTGAGAAAAAGAGTTCATAGTTAATAAAATCAAAGAGAAACGTGAATAAGCGAGCGTAGCGAGCGTTACTACAGGACTCTTATGCCTCTTTCTCTGTTTGTATTTTTTTTTTGTTTTGATTTGTTCGTGCCATATTGGCCGCACAGATTGACAAATCGAGCAAAATTTTGAACATACACTAATATCATTCTAATTTCGACCTGGAATGTTTTTTCAGCAATATTCAAATAAAAAAGTAAACTATTTTATTTACTAGGAAACGCTCTGAGTAACGCGGCGATGAGCGAGCACGGATACGCGCAACCCCTCGAACCGAAATCTTGTAAGAATATCTTCAAAAATTCCAAAAATATTGGTCCCAATAACCATACAAAGTTTTAAGTTGATCGATTGAACCTTTATGACTGAATGGTTCCTTGTTAATTTAAAAAAATCACAGGATCTTGTTCAAAAACTTAACCTGGGACCACTCATATGATATAAGTGTGTACACAATATCAGATCAATCTGTTGATTATATGTTATAATTATGCGTTTGAAAGTTTCTGTTCTAACTACATTGGAACATTGGAACTGAGGCGTCAATGTTGCCGTGATCCATAGCAACAAGCAAAATGTCCGTAAAATGTCAATAACTTTTAGATTTAAACACAGATGTGTCTGAAAATGGTCAAAAACACAGATAATGTTGGTTCCAATGACCATGCAAAGTTTTAAGTTGATCGGTCAAACGGTTCTAGTTTAAATTTCAAAATTCACAGTAAAGATTGTTATAATTTTTAACCAATGAGAGGATTTGGCTGAAACTTTGTATGATTGGGTAAAATGTTAGTAGTAATGACTTGTCAAAATTTCAAATTGATCAAACTAACCATTCGAAAGATAATTTTTTTTTAAATTTTAACCAATCAGTGGATTTCAAAAAAAATAGGGCCTGCAACGCCCAGAAATGGTCCGTACACGTGTGCAAAATTTCAGCTCGATCGAAGAAAAACTGTGACCTGCATAGCCTCACCTAGCAGAAAAACATACAAACAAACAAACAAAAAACAGATGTCCGAGCCAAATGAGCCAAAAGGAGACGCTCGCTTCGCTCGCTCAATTATCCAATTGCCGCGCGGCACCCTACTTAGTAGACCCAAGTCGCATACTGTCCACCCCACCCCTCACTAATGACCGCGCGGCACCCTACTTAGTAGACCCAAGTCGCATACTGTCCACCCCACCCCTCCACTAATGACCGCGCGACACCCTACTTAGTTGACCCAAGTCGCATACTGTCCACCCCACCCCTCCACTAATGACCGCGCGACACCCTGCTGAGTTGACCCAAGTCGCATACTGTCCACCCCACCCCTCCACTAATGACCGCGCGGCATCCTACTTAGTTGACCCAAGTCGCATACTGTCCACCCCACCCCTCCACTAATGACCGCGCGACACCCTACTTAGTTGACCTAAGTCGCATACTGTCCACCCCACCCCTCCACTAATGACCGCGCGGCACCCAAGAAGGTTTAAATATTTAAACCTTCTTGGCGGCACCCTACTTAGTAGACCCAAGTCGCATACTGTCCACCCTACCCCTCCACTAATGACCGCGCGGCACCCTACTTAGTTGACCCAAGTCGCATACTGTCCACCCCACCCCTCCACTAATGACCGCGCGTCACCCTACTTAGTAGACACAAGTCGCATACTGTCCACCCCACCCCTCCACTAATGACCGCGCGGCACCCTACTTAGTAGACCCAAGTCGCATACTGTCCACCCCACCCCTCCACTTATGACCGCGTATTAATGTGTTTACTCTGATGATCGCTGAGTATTTGCTCGGGTCGTGTCGAGATCTCTCCGCTAGATGGCTCTGGCATTTCTTCCAGTAGCATATGACTCGGTGTCTTGAGCGTATTAATATGTCTACTCTGATGATCGCTGAGTATTTGCTCGGGTCGTGTCGAGATCTCTCCGCTAGATGGCTCTGGCATTTCTTCCAGTTGCATATGACTCGGTGTCTTGAGCGTATTAATATGTTTACTCTGATGATCGCTGAGTATTTGCTCGGGTCGTGTCGAGATCTCTCCGCTAGATGGCTCTGGCATTTCTTCCAGTTGCATATGACTCGGTGTCTTGAGCGTATTAATATGTTTACTCTGATGATCGCTGAGTATTTGCTCGGGTCGTGTCGAGATCTCTCCGCTAGATGGCTCTGGCATTTCTTCCAGTTGCATATGACTCGGTGTCTTGAGCGTATTAATATGTTTACTCTGATGATCGCTGAGTATTTGCTCGGGTCGTGTCGAGATCTCTCCGCTAGATGGCTCTGGCATTTCTTCCAGTTGCATATGACTCGGTGTCTTGAGCGTATTAATATGTCTACTCTAATGATCGCTGAGTATTTGCTCGGGTCGTGTCGAGATCTCCCCGCTAGATGGCTCTGGCATTTCTTCCAGTTGCATATGACTCGGTGTCTTGAGCGTATTAATATGTCTACTCTGATGATCGCTGAGTATTTGCTCGGGTCGTGTCGAGATCTCTCCGCTAGATGGCTCTGGCATTTCTTCCAGTTGCATATGACTCGGTGTCTTGAGCGTATTAATATGTTTACTCTGATGATCGCTGAGTATTTGCTCGGGTCGTGTCGAGATCTCTCCGCTAGATGGCTCTGGCATTTCTTCCAGTTGCATATGACTCGGTGTCTTGAGCGTATTAATATGTTTACTCTGATGATCGCTGAGTATTTGCTCGGGTCGTGTCGAGATCTCTCCGCTAGATGGCTCTGGCATTTCTTCCAGTTGCATATGACTCGGTGTCTTGAGCGTATTAATATGTCTACTCTGATGATCGCTGAGTATTTGCTCGGGTCGTGTCGAGATCTCCCCGCTAGATGGCTCTGGCATTTCTTCCAGTTGCATATGACTCGGTGTCTTGAGCGTATTAATATGTCTACTCTGATGATCGCTGAGTATTTGCTCGGGTCGTGTCGAGATCTCTCCGCTAGATGGCTCTGGCATTTCTTCCAGTTGCATATGACTCGGTGTCTTAAGCGTATTAATATGTTTACTCTGATGATCGCTGAGTATTTGCTCGGGTCGTGTCGAGATCTCTCCGCTAGATGGCTCTGGCATTTCTTCCAGTTGCAAATGACTCGGTGTCTTGAGCGTATTAATATGTTTACTCTGATGATCGCTGAGTATTTGCTCGGGTCGTGTCGAGATCTCTCCGCTAGATAGCTCTGGCATTTCTTCCAGTTGCATATGACTCGGTGTCTTGAGCGTATTAATATGTTTACTCTGATGATCGCTGAGTATTTGCTCGGGTCATGTCGAGATCTCTCCGCTAGATGGCTCTGGCATTTCTTCCAGTTGCATATGACTCGGTGTCTTGAGCGTATTAATATGTCTACTCTGATGATCGCTGAGTATTTGCTCGGGTCGTGTCGAGATCTCTCCGCTAGATGGCTCTGGCATTTCTTCCAGTTGCATATGACTCGGTGTCTTAAGCGTATTAATATGTTTACTCTGATGATCGCTGAGTATTTGCTCGGGTCGTGTCGAGATCTCTCCGCTAGATGGCTCTGGCATTTCTTCCAGTTGCATATGACTCGGTGTCTTAAGCGTATTAATATGTTTACTCTGCTGATCGCTGAGTATTTGCTCGGGTCGTGTCGAGATCTCTCCGCTAGATGGCTCTGGCATTTCTTCCAGTTGCATATGACTCGGTGTCTTGAGCGTATTAATATGTTTACTCTGATGATCGCTGAGTATTTGCTCGGGTCGTGTCTAGATCTCTCCGCTAGATGGCTCTGGCATTTCTTCCAGTTGCATATGACTCGGTGTCTTGAGCGTATTAATATGTCTACTCTGATAATCGCTGAGTATTTGCTCTGGTCGTGTCGAGATCTCTCCGCTAGATGGCTCTGGCATTTCTTCCAGTTGCATATGACTCGGTGTCTTGAGCGTATTAATATGTCTACTCTGATGATCGCTGAGTATTTGCTCGGGTCGTGTCGAGATCTCTCCGCTAGATGGCTCTGGCATTTCTTCCAGTTGCATATGACTCGGTGTCTTAAGCGTATTAATATGTCTACTCTGATGATCGCTGAGTATTTGCTCGGGTCGTGTCGAGATCTCTCCGCTAGATGGCTCTGGCATTTCTTCCAGTTGCATATGACTCGGTGTCTTGAGCGTATTAATATGTTTACTCTGATGATCGCTGAGTATTTGCTCGGGTCGTGTCGAGATCTCTCCGCTAGATGGCTCTGGCATTTCTTCCAGTTGCATATGACTCGGTGTCTTAAGCGTATTAATATGTTTACTCTGATGATCGCTGAGTATTTGCTCGGGTCGTGTCGAGATCTCTCCGCTAGATGGCTCTGGCATTTCTTCCAGTTGCATATGACTCGGTGTCTTGAGCGTATTAATATGTTTACTCTGATGATCGCTGAGTATTTGCTCGGGTCGTGTCGAGATCTCTCCGCTAGATGGCTCTGGCATTTCTTCCAGTTGCATATGACTCGGTGTCTTGAGCGTATTAATATGTTTACTCTGATGATCGCTGAGTATTTGCTCGGGTCGTGTCGAGATCTCTCCGCTAGATGGCTCTGGCATTTCTTCCAGTTGCATATGACTCGGTGTCTGATGATCGCTGAGTATTTGCTCGGGTCGTGTCGAGATGGCTCTGCCCAGCGCACTGGCACTAATGAGCATGCGCGGACATATCTCGTGATATCAAACAGCGTGTCATGGAATCGGCTCAATCCCGCTAATTAGCTGCAACAATCAATAGCTGTTGCTCGAGGCACCGCTTTGTGTTACGGCAGGCAATTACAAACAATCACAACGCATTTTATTCAGAAATTACCGAGATAATGTATTCACTTGCATCGTACTACATTGCCAATAGATTTAGTGAGTTGAGTGAATCTGCATTCTGTGAAGATCAAAGGATAATTGCACTGCTGTCAACTCTTGGCCACTAGATTCACAACTTCCGATCAATAGGCAACACTCATTATTTTAAATGTTTAAATACAATATGTTTATAGATAAATACCTACGTAAGTTTTATTGTGGAGATAGCAGAGTTATTGGTAATAATGCAGCTGGTGATGTGAAAATATTACCAACAAAACTTTCCATACGACCTAAGAAACATGAAAAAAAAACCTAAAAAACTTTTTTCTGGTAGACGCGGACATACATTCATACAACATGGATTCAATAGTCAATGATTCGATCTGGGAAATAATTGAGAACGATACTATCATGATACCAAAAGTTTCATTAACAGAATTTTAAAAATTATTTTCAAATTCAATTGTTTTGAAACAAAGGGTTTTGAATTATTTTGTAAATAAAAATATTTAATTTGTGTTAAAATATTAGGTAGATTTTATTTCAGCCATGCAGAACCTAAATGTCAAGTTATAAAACTATGAGTGCTTAACTTGATAAGTTGCTTAAAGAACCTGATGTTAGTCTGAATTAGGTGTGAATCTTCTCTGATCTTCTCTTCATCTCCTAATTCTCAACCCTCATCGATTACTGCTCGCGTGTGCATGACCTCTCTCTACCTCACTCCCTCTCATTGCAACACCCAGCAGTCTGTCTCTGTCTTACTCATGGCGTGTGCATGATCCTCTCTCTACCTCACTCCCTCTCATTGCAACACCCAGCAGTCTGTCTTTGTCTTACTCATGGCGTGTGCATGATCCTCTCTCTACCTCACTCCCTCTCATTGCAACACCCAGCAGTCTGTCTCTCTCCCACCCAAAGCCGCCGGCAAACTCTTAACTTCTTGAAATAGGGCTAATGCAGTTTCCTGGGGCGCTATTTTCAGGTCATTAAGAATGAAACGGCGGCGATTTAACAATGAAGTATAAAATCATGCTGATGTACTATCAGTCTCTAAACATCGGCCTGGTAACTGATTATTGGCGATCTTGTTCAGGACCAGGAAGCCTGCAGTTAGCAACTTTAACTCATGCAAATCACAGCAACAGGTAATAGCAAGTACACGCAGAGGTTATCGCTCCTGGATTGAGATTTTTAGAACTTGACTCTAAAATAAAAATACGAATTTTAATTATCTGGGGCGGATGTAATTAAGAACCCCACACCTGGTAAATCTTGTAGTAAAATTTCCTAAACAGTCATAACTAACTTTCAACACATTGAAAGGATTAAATATGTATGAAACAGAGTTACCTGTCTGTGTGAAGAACTACTTGTTGAGTCGACAAAGAAATAGCACTAACTATAATAAATACTCCTACAATTTCTCTGGCCTCGAACTCGAATTAAAGTCAAAATATCTACTTTTCCAAACTTCGTCGCTATAGTCTCGGTACTTTGGACTTATTTGTTGACACTTCAAAATATTCCGATCACTTTGAAATGTTGCATTGATCGAGAACCATGATGTAGTCGAGGGTAAACGCGGGTGTAGTCGAGGGTAAACGCGGGTGTACTCGAGGGTAACGCGGGTGTAGTCGAGGGTAAACGCGGGTGTAGTCGAGGGTAACGCGGGTGTAGTCGAGGGTAAACGCGGGTGTAGTCGAGGGTAACGCGGGTGTAGTCGAGGGTAAACGCGGGTGTAGTCGAGGGTAAACGCGGGTGTAGTCGAGGGTAAACGCGGGTGTAGTCGAGGGTAAACGCGGGTGTAGTCGAGGGTAAACGCGGGTGTAGTCGAGGGTAAACGCGGGTGTAGTCGAGGGTAAACGCGGGTGTAGTCGAGGGTAAACGCGGGTGTAGTCGAGGGTAAACGCGGGTGTAGTCGAGGGTAAACGCGGGTGTAGTCGAGGGTAAACGCGGGTGTAGTCGAGGGTAAACGCGGGTGTAGTCGAGGGTAACGCGGGTGTAGTCGAGGGTAAACGCGGGTGTAGTCGAGGGTAACGCGGGTGTAGTCGAGGGTATACGCGGGTGTAGTCGAGGGTAAACGCGGGTGTAGTCGAGGGTAAACGCGGGTGTAGTCGAGGGTAAACGCGGGTGTAGTCGAGGGTAAACGCGGGTGTAGTCGAGGGTAAACGCGGGTGTAGTCGAGGGTAAACGCGGGTGTAGTCGAGGGTAACGCGGGTGTAGTCGAGGGTAAACGCGGGTGTAGTCGAGGGTAAACGCGGGTGTAGTCGAGGGTAAACGCGGGTGTAGTCGAGGGTAACGCGGGTATACGCCGTAGGTATAGTACCTACTAGGAAAACGCTCAGTGTAACGCGTTGATGAGCGAGCACGGGTACGTGCAAATTCTCGAACCGGAAATGCGTACACAACGCACAGAAAACATATACCTACATCCATATTGAATAGAAATATGATCATTAATGCTTTTCATCGAAACTTGAAAATAGCATCTAAGCACCCTGGTAAATATAGTAAAATCAGATGATTCATTTCAATTGGCACTGGAAAACATTCATTTCGATACTTCATATCTGACAGATATTAAAAATGTTAATAAGTTCATACGTTCTTAACTGATTGGGATGACATTTTGTAAAATAAGAGACAATGTTGGTCTTAATGATCATGCAAAATATGAGTTTGATCAGAATTATCGAAGACCGTTTTCATTTTTCAGCCTATCAGGAGATGTTTATTTAAATTTTAGCCAATGAATGGATTTCAAAAAATTAGGGTCTGCAAACAGAAAAGGTTGTCCCCACATGTGTGCAAAATTTTAGCTCGATCGAAGAAAAACTCTGATCTTTATATCGTCAGGTAACAGAAAAAAAAAAAAAAAAAAACAGAGGTCCGTGCCAAAAGAGCCGAGAGGAGACGCTTGCTTCGCTCGCTCAAAAAAAATGTTTTGCTGAAGAGTGAAGATGTCAGGAATAATTAAAAATGTTGTGGTGATTTACGTCTAGTTTCATTTCGTAAGCAAAAAACTCAAAAAATTTAATTTCAAAGTGTCAAAAAACCAAAAAGTCCTGCGGGGCAAGGTGGTGCCATGCCCTCCACCACCCCAAAGTGTCAAATTATAAAATATATTGAATATTTTAACAAAATACGCCTCATAACGTCTTAAAATTGATTTCACGTGCCCAAAAACCAAAAACGCCCTGCGGGACTGGGTGCCCCACCCCCCTGGACGCCCATTGTAGCGCATACCCCCCCCCCCCCTCGCCCATGGTAGCGTATACCCCAAAAAATATTAGGACTACACTGCTGACGAGAACATTGGCTCCATATTATTTAAATATGTCAGGCAAATCGATTGAGAATATACCTATTGACTTATTTACGTTTTAAGATGCTAAGTTGGAGCAAATTGAGAGATAAAATGTATCATAAGCGGATGTAGCTCTGATAGTATTTTCACATGATCAGTCAGATTGTATAATATATTATTAGTGCTGTTATAACATTAGAACAGCACTTTATTGTTTGTGTTTCGTACTTTGTTAAATTATAAATATCGTACTTCCGCTTATTCAACAAAACAGCGCAAAACATGCTCAATCGGGAACGATTAGAGACCAAAACCGCAAACCAATTATTTATGCCACATGATTTTCTTGGTTGTCCTGATGGTTTTTATCTGGGACCTTTTTGAAATTTTTTTTTATAGAAAAGACCCGCAGAGAGAAACGAAAATAGCTTATTTTCACCGAACACCAAGTACCTAATTGTTACTAATTATTAACGACCAAATTACGGTGGTAGGACTTTTGACCGATGGAACTTTGACCGACATTTCGGAACTTTGACCGACGGAACTTTGCCGTCGGAACTTTGACCGACGGAACTTTGACCGGCGGAACTTTGACCGATGCAAGGCGGAATTTTAGCCGATAATAAAAAGTTTTGACGAACTAATAACCTTCTGTGAAATAAAATGTACAGTAATAATTCATGTAAAATTGTCAGATACAAAAGTACAACACAAACCAGAGAAAATCCCAGTTTTCCAGGTTCACTTATTTGCTAAGATATTATCTAAACATATTATTGTGAAAACACAAATACTTACTTATTCTTGGAAAATATATTATTATATTTTCTTATCAAGGAGATACTTTGAAACTAGATTTATAGTTTTCATCAAATTTTGAAACAGATTAATTTGAAAGCACAAAAAATCTTGAAAATGTAGGTATTAAATTTTCTTATAAATATTTATCTATCATTTTCACAGTTTTCATACAACCTATAAGATCAGAAGATAAGTTTTTTTAGATATGTTTTTAAGATAATAATTAGTAATTGGTTTCTTTCTTGAAGATTTTTGAGCGAGCGAAGCGAGCGTCTCCTTTTACTCTTTTGATATGGACCTTTGTTTTTGTTTTGTTTTTGTCTGCTAAATGGAGCAATAGAAATCGCACCGTTTCACCGATAGACCTGAAATTTTGCACACATGTAGAGACAACATTCTCTGTTTGCTGACCACATTTTTTTTTGAAATCTATCAATTGGTTAAAATTTAAATAAATATCTCCTGATAGGTTGAAAAATGAAAATGGTATTCGATAAATCTCATCAAACTCATATTTTGCATGATCATTCAGACCAACATGGTCTCTTATTTTACAAATTTTCATCCTACTCGGTTAAGAATGTATGAACTTATTGACATTTTTAATAGCTATCAGAAATGAAACATTGAAAATGAATGTTTTTCCACTGCAACTGAATCTGATTTGCTTTAGGTACCAGAGTGTTTAGATGCTATGTACACTTTTAAGTGAAAAGCAGATACTTTTATGTTGAATAAGTGGATCATATTTTAATAATTCAATATGGAACGTTTTTCCAAATAAATTATTTTGAGTATTCGCAAAACTAACAACCTTGATTGACTTTTCGTAAATTCGTATAGTTCTGATGGCCGTGCTTCCTGTGTGTTTCATAGAGTGGCGTTTGTTCTCTTCTCGTGATCACACCTCATTTCAAATCTATCCAGTATTTTGCTTATTTTCGTTGAAAAAGTTTGACAATTTGGTGTGCTTTGTGAAGGTTTTAGTAAAGTTCCCCGCTTTTATAGCTGGTGACATTATTTATCGAGAGTTTTTGTCCGAACATTGAAATTTCATAATAGTCTTCTTCTACCAATACTTGTGGAAAAGTTGAATTCATTACGTTTCTGAGCTTCTGTCTAGCCTGACATTTTCTTTAAGAACTGTTTATCGTTTAATCTAGGTTTAATAATGTTAAAACGTTTATTAAGTTCCTATGTGTTAACGCATCTTCGGTTCTATGTTTGCGCACGTGTCCGGTGCTCGCTCATCAACGAGTTTCACGGAGCGTTTTCCTAGTTTATGATTGGTTTTTAATTTTTCAATGAAGGAACTATTGAGAAAAGAATACAAGTTCTGGCGGTAGAAATTCCTCCATGTTCAATTTCACCGTTGGCAAAAGTTCCGTGCTTTTTGGAATATCGGTAAAAGTTCCGTCGGCGAAAAGTCCGTTCATCCCAAATTGCAACCCAAAGTTTGTATTTTATTTAGGCCCGGAATAACCAAAGTGAAATTGCTTTAAAATCAATAATGTTAGTGCAGTCTTGTCGTAGACTAGATGGTAGACTGTTGTAGGAAGAAACTACCCAGCATAAAACGCATGCAAATATTTGTCTGTACGTGCAAATGGTGGAATCAATCTTCCAACATAATTATGTCTAGATCTTGAAACATTGTTAACTTTTGGATTAAATTCAATTCACTCATTTTGAGGTATCTGATTAGCTGTGCCGCCAATTTAGTCCAATATTTAGTTTATCCGGCTCAGATTAACTTTGGTTATACCGGCCCTTAATCATGATTAAATGACAAATATTTCGTCCACTCCTCGGTCCACACTTTCGTCAACAATCGTATCCAACAAAAGGGCAGTAAACCTGCAGCACCTCGAAAGTAAATAAGTATGCAGCTTAACAAACAGAGATGATGGGCGGCCAACAAACAATGTTGTATTCCATTAAATAAAGGTTATAAAAGTAGGTACACTTGGCACTACTAAAACTGATCGCTCAATGCATCTGATTGACTGAATGTTAAATCGCAGATCGCATCATCAGAAGTGGGTCCAAGTGATCGCCTTGTCTCACTCTACTAGTAGGTGACCTCTCATTTCAATGATAATAACACGCATTGTTACGGAACATGACCAATCATTTAAATTAGTTTTATATTTCTAAGTGTACCTGCTACCTGTAAAACAAAATGACCCATGACTTTATACTTTACTGGGATTATTATAACAATAAGAAAAAGTGATACTACTAGGAAAACGCTCGGAGTAACGCGTTGATGAGCGAGCACCGACACGCACGACATCGCCAATCATAGCACGATCCATTCAATCAAAGATAACTTACTATACATTATTTATTACCAATTTTCCTTGCAACTTTTCATAAACACTCTGGATCAATTAAATAACAGATTATTGTACTGATATTTTTCCATCAATCTCTTTGGACAGATATTCAAACACTTAAAACAGCAATAAGTCTGTAAATTCTTGACCGATTGTGCTGGAAATGTGTAAAATATGATGTTATCTAGTCAAAACGTCGTTTTCATAACTGTGAAACACAATCCATATCGTAAAATAAATTATTTTAGATAAGGTATACCTATACCTATGTATATGAAATACCTACATTACATTTTAACTACATTATGTATTGCAATATGATCAACTAAGAAAAGAATCTGTCTTACTTGATATTGAGAATAGCCATCTATAAACTTTGCTTTGCTACATAGAGCAACCCAGAATGCAGTGGAATTTCTGTTTTGAAATGTCATTTCTGACAGTTATTAAAACAGTCAATAAGTGCATCTATGTTCTTGACTGGTAGGGCTGAAAATTTGAAAAATAAGAGACAATGTTGGTCTGAACGACCATGCAAAATATGAGTTTGATTGATCAGATTAATCGAAGACCATTTGATAGGTTTTGATAGGTGGCTATAGGCCGTTTTAAATTAAGTATACAAATGAAAAATATTGGTGCCAATCCTTGCTAAGTTTTAAGTTGCCAATCCTTGCTAAGTTTTAAGTTGATCGATTAAACCTTTATGATTGAACGGTTCCTTGTTAATTTTCAAAAATCACAGGATTTCGTTCAAAAAATATACCTGGGACCACCCATATGATATGATATGTAGTGTGTGTACACAATATCAGATCAATCTGATCAAAATGTCCCTAAAATGACAAAAACTTTTGAAAATAACGACAGATTAGAGTGAAAATTGGCAAAAATACCTTAAATGTTGGTACCAATGACCATGCGAAGTTTTTAGTTGGTCGGTCAATCGGTTCCAGTTAAAATTTCAAAAATCACATGAAAAATGGTTTCAAATTTGAACCAATTGGAGGATTTGGCTGAATTATTTTTTGATTGGGTACAATGTTGGTTGCAATGACTTTGCTAAATTTCAAATTGATCGAACCAACCAATCGAAAGATAATTTTTATAAAATTTGAACCAATCACAGGATCTCGTTCAGAAAAGATCCCAGGGATCGCATAGATTACGTTAGTATGTGTACAAAATTTCAGATCGATTGGTTGTGCGGTTTGACCTGAGCAGTGCAGGCAAAAAAAAAAAAAAAAAACACACAGAGAAAGTGCCATAAGAGTACCGTGGTGACGCTCGCTACGCTCGCTCAAAAATTATAAAATTATGTTGTAATACCATGGGGCTCATGCGGGTCCGGGCCGCACAGGTCCGTGAAAAAATTGAATATCAATAAATGACCTTCTTTGTGATTTCGTCTATGATTTTCAAATACATATATTATTATTTTTGAATGAAGCCTGATGTACTCGATCTACTATAAGATGTATACCTACCTGCTATTAATATCAGGTCAATGTTATGAATCTCTGCCGCTTGGATTGGAAACAAAGCATTCAATTACCCCCCCCCCCCCCCCCCCCCGCCCCAGCCCACGTGAACCAATCCACTGATTGCGTCTATTGAAAGCTTTATTGTATTTATTGGCTCTTTATTATTAAACACTGGATTCGGGCGCTTGATGGAGTATTGATTCTGTTTTTATGATATTCATAAGGACTAATGGAAACGTCAATGATGGGTTTGCTGATCACTATTGTTTGAAGCCACAATCACGTGATATATAGGAAGGAACAGGCTTCAAGCAGACTCCAGTCACCTCCAAATACATGGGCCAGTCAAATCTAGAGCTGATCTGATACAATATTATTATCATTATTTATTTTAAAACACATATATAACACATACATGAGATAAATATTATACATGCATTTACTGGCAGTGGGAATAGAGCAAAGCCCCGTAACAACATGTGCCCCACTGCCAACTTGAGCAAAAAGTCATAAATACAATTGAAAACACATTAAAAATACAGGCTAAAGATAAATTACAATATATATTTAACAAGAATAAATAACAAAATCGTGCGTGAGCACTCGTCGATAGAAACTATTGTTGGCTATTTAAAATGAGCCGCCGTAAATTTACTTTAACAATAATGTTAGTGCAGTCTTGTCGTAGACTAGACCCATAAAAAAACACTCCGTGTAAAAATACCAGCCAAGTCTCTTCAACTAACAAAAAAAATAGAAGAAATCTAAAAATTCAGCACTGAAAAGGAATGATATCAAAAAATGGGCCAAGTCAAAACTTAATTTTAAAAAACAAAATATACTTGGCGCATCGTGCATATAGATCGTTTAGAAGTATAGGCCAGATGTGTGATGTACATAAAATCTATATACCCTATAATGCCGTAAAAAACGATGCGCCAAGTATATTTTAGTTTTTAAAATTAAGTTTTGACTTGGCCCATTTTTTGATATCACTCCTTTTCAGTGCTGAATTTTTAGATTTCTTCTATTTTTTTTGTTAGTTGAAGAAACTTGGCTGGTATTTTTACACGGAGTGTTTTTTTATGGGGTTATCACTAATTTTTTTAGTTTATTAACACAACTTGTAAGACATATCGGAGCAACAATGAGAATGACTAATTCATTTTAAAAAAATACGCCTCTTACGAATTGGTTACTAAAAAAAGTTTTGCTTGGTTCTAAATGTAAGCTTAAAGGGATATTCCATGAAGAATTGCGAAAGCATCGTTCCAATCGGTCCAGCCGTTTTCAAGATATGGCATCACTTCCGGATTTCAATATGGCGGCTGAAATAACTGCCACCTAGAATTTATTTCTATAAATGGTATGTATCATTATAAGCCTTCTGAATAGATATTAATAGGTTTTTGAGCGAGCGTAGCGAGCGTCACCACGGTACTCTTATGGCTTAGAGGAATAAGTGGTCTTATGGCACTTTCTCTGTGTGTTTTTTTTTGTCCGCACAGCCCAGGTTAAACCGCAAATTCAATCGATCTGAAACTTTGCACATATGCTAACGTAATCTATGCGGTCCCTGGGATCGTTTTTGAACGGGCTCCTGTGATTGGTTCAAGTTTAAAAAAAAATATCTTTCGATTGGTTGCTCTGCTCAATTTGAAATTTAGCAAAGTCATTGCAACCAACATTTTACCCAATCATAAAAAGTTTCAGCAAAATTCTCCCATTGGTTTAAATTTGAAACCATTTTCCTGTGATTTTTGAAATTTAAACTAGAACCGATTGACCGACCAACTTAAAACTTTGCATGGTCATTGGTACCAACATTTAAGATATTTTTGCCAATTTCCAGTCTAATCTGTCGTTATTTTCAAAAGTTTTTGTAATTCTAGGGACATTTTGCGTGTTGGCTGTCAAATTCACGGCGACTTCGAATCTTCAGTTCAAGGCAAGGTAGTTAGAGCAGAAAGTTTCAAACGAAATGAAACTAATAATGACCGTTCAACAGATTGATCTGATATTGTGTACACACTAATATCATATCATATGAGTGGTCCCAGCTATATTTTTTGAACGAGATCCTGTGATTTTTGAAAATTAACAAGGAACCGTTCAATCATAAAGGTTTAATCGATCAACTTAAAACTTAGCAAGGTTATTGGGACCAATATTTTTGGAGATTTTGGAGATATTTATATAAGTCTGTGACGAAATTTAAGAATTATTGGCTTTTAATGCCATTTTCGATTGACATAATTTCGGTTTGAGGTGTTGCGTGTATCCGTGCTCGCTCATCAACGCGTCACACAGAGCGTTTTCCTAGTTATATAACAGAGAAGTGAATTTTCGCAGATTTCGCATAACTATGACGTCATTTCCGGTTTCAGTAATTAGACAACTTTAGTTTAACTATTGATATTTCATAAAGAGAACCGTCTGAATCGATTGGTGCTAGTTTCATTCCGATCGGTCTAGCCATTTTCGAGATATGATGTCACTTCCGGTTTCAAAATGGCGGCCTCCGGTTGGTTTTATAAAAAGGCACCTCAGACGCCAAAAGTGCACATGTGGTAAAAATTTCAGATTGATCGGCTCAGCCGTTTAGGCTGTGGCGGTGATAGCGGTGTTTCCTGATATCTGAATCATCATCATCATCATCATCATGATGATGATGATGATGATTCTTCTTCTTCTGAAGAAGAAGAAGAAGAAGATGAAAGTGATGTAATTTCACTGTTTTCACGGCCCTCTAGCTCGCAAATGGCATAACCTATTGGTCCAAAATTTGGTATATGGGGTGGGGTGGGCCATAGCTCGAAATTAAGATATTTCACAACAATGTGAGGTTTTCCAATTTTATGATCCAGTAGGCCGAAAATGCTATGTTGTTGCTTACAGTAAAAGTGGTTGGTCTGCTCCTCAGTTTATTAGGCAATTACGGTATGTTGAGTGAGTGTGAGTGTATAGTACGACTTGGCTGGGTGGAGCGACCGCTCCACTAGATGGTAGACTGTTGTAGGAAGAAACTACCCTAGCATAAAACGCATGCAAATATTGGTCTGTACGTGCAATTGGTGGAATCAATCTTCCAACATAATTATGTCTGGATCTTGAAACATTGGTAATTGTAACACGCAATAAAGGATCAAGATCCACAAGGAATAAAAGCATTTTTTTAAAGAAAATTAAATCAATTTCATTCAATAAATTCTCAATAGATAAAAGTAAACACATACGCAATCTCTCTACCGAGGACACATCCTTTCTCTTAGTTATGAACTAAGTTGCCCTGTTCTGCACTCGCTCAAGCCTCAACATGTTTGACATTGAGGTAGGATGCCACGCAGGACATCCGTATGTCATTATAGGCCTTACTAAACCAAGATAAACAGCCCTTTTTACCTTAGGTCTAGCCCCAAACAAAACTCTGGTTGCAAACCCCAGAACCTTGGCCGCTTTGTTCCTTACAATATCGGTTTGTACATTCCATTTTAAATTGTGACAAATAGTAACACCTAAAATACGCATGCTTGAAGAGCGACTTATATATTTTATACCATTAATGTTGTAATCCACTATGAAAGATCTTTTAGCCTTTGAGATAGTCATGAACTGACATTTTTTTATCATTAAGTGGCAAATGATTGACGTTACACCACTCCACAATGTTATTGAGATCAGGCTGCAACACTCTCTCATCATCAACAGATGCAACACTCCTGTAAACTGTACAATCATCAGCATATTGACATATAGTCGACTCAACAACATTTGGCATATCGAGCATGTATGTGGTGAACAACAGGGGCCCAAGCACAGATCCCTGTGGAACACCAGACATTACCTTTTGCTCAGTAGAACAAGAACCATTAAACACAACCCGCATACTGCGGTCCAAAAGAAAACTACGCATCCACTCAAGTAAACATCCCGACACATCATTCATCTGCAGTTTCTTCAATAGCCTTCTATGCTGCACACGATCGAAGGCCTTGGCCCAATCCAGCGATAGCACATCAACACGAGCCCCAGGGGTCGCATCCAATGTGTGTTGCCAATCATCAATAGCACGAGTCAACATGGTAACGGAAGACCGGCCGGGAAGGAAACCATGCTGGTGATGATGAATCGCATTAATGTCGCTCAGGTGGAGCACAATCTTCTCCATAACCTTCCCAACACACGACGTGAGGGAAATAGGCATGTAGTTTTTAATTTCACTTTTATTTCCTGATTTAAAAATGGGCACAACATTGGCAAGTTTCCACTCCTTGGGTATAACACCTTGTGCCATTGACATTTGGAAAAGATGGGTTAGTGATGGTGCCAACTCCTGAGCGCACTCATGTAACAACCTTGCCGGAATGCCATCCGGACCAGTTGCACTGTTCGGTTTAAGTTTCTTTAAATGCTTCTCTGTGATCTTTGGATGAAAGTTAATTGTTTGCAGGAAATCACAGTTATCCCCGTTGAATGTAAGCGGGCTGCTATCTACATCCCCTTTGTCTACTGTGAAGTTGTCATGAAAGTGGCGAACAAAAGCTTCAGAAATATTGTCAGATTCACTCACCACTTTGTTATCAATTTGGAAGTGTTGTGGGGCCGAGCTGCCATTCTTCCCATGGATATATTTCCATAAATTTTTTCCATTGCCATCACCCAGCTTCCAGACGTAATCATCATGGGCCTTTCTCGACTCGATTTTTGCTAAGTTTCTTGCACGCCGGTAGAGTTCCCAATTAGAGTCAGACGAAGAATTTCTCCACTTCCTATATAAAAAATCCCGTCTGTGAATTTTACGAATTACATTCCCAGTTATCCAGGGCGCCCTTCTCTTAGCATTGATACACATAACTGGTATTGCCTTATCAACACATTCAACACCCTCACTAACTGACTGCATTTTGTTTCTAAACAAACACCGAAGCTGAGGCCAATCCGCCTTCTTGTAGTTTCTAACCTCACGCTTAATTGTCTTCTGCGTTGGTGGATGCCACTTGAGGTGAAACTTGATGGCCATGTGATCACTCACTCCAGGTATAGTTTCGATGTTATCAATTTTTGCTGGATTGTTCGTTAAAACAAGGTCTAAAATAGAGCGTGATGCGACTGTAATTCGTGTTGCCTCATTTACCATTTGATGAGGCACAACACCGAGGAACGAAGACAAGAATGTTTCGGCCAATATGTTGCCCGGCGTACAGTCTGTAGGGCTCCATTTAATGTCCAAATTGAAGTCTCCGCACAGGTAAATTCCATCGTACTCATGCTGGACATCTTGAACTTTCTCAATGGAGGCGAGTAATGCTTCATTCATAACGTCCTCACAATTTGGGGCCCGATAGGCAGCGCCTAGGAGGACCTTGCGTCCACGACCACATGTGATGCTGACCCACACTACTTCCGCATCATTCTCCAAGGACGATATGCGTATCGGCTGCAATGCTGGTTTAATAGCCATGAGGACACCTCCCCCGCGACGCTGCTCCGTTGAACCGACAGTAGTCCTATCGCGGCGAAATACTGTGTAGGAGTCGGGCATAATTTCCGAGTCCGAAATGCTCGAGTTTAGCCACGTCTCACAGACGAAGATTATAGCCGGATCAATTGACTCCACCCATGCCTGTACCAACGGCAATCTCTTCCTAGCCTTTAAACTGCGAGCATTGAAAGATAAACACTGTAACTTTCCCCGTGCTCCAAATGCATTTGTCCACAACCCACCACATGAGTTAATGGAATCCATGCTATTATCAAAGAACGAACTGGAGAACGGCGGTAGAGTACAGCTCCAGCAGATCCATTGAGATGTTGTCTTGATCTTAGCACATGTTCGATGCGCTGAGACGTTGCAGTTCGTACACGTCAGAAACAGCTGATTCCGTCTTCCAGGGGCTTCACAAATGACACAGTAGTTGCCCGGGGGTCCCGGGTTCAAGTGAATGTCCCCTGATAACGCCAATAACAATAGTATAACAGTGCTCATGTCGCGAGGTAAATAAACATCCTGCTTGCAAAACCACCCGCTTGCGAGGCCGTCTGCCGGACCGGTCCAAGTTCAGAGCACGAGAAGGGATGAAAGTCACTTGATTCTGCAGCGCGCTCCAACACAATGAGAACGCAGACACATTTGTGTTAATAAAATAACCCAGAGTTACGTGATTTGTAAAATTCTTCACTCCACTTAACACTTGAATATACTGAATGTCACTGTGTACTTTAAACTGTAGTAAAATACTTCTTATAAGAATAAATACAATTAACAACCGGAGCAGACCGAACGCACGACTGACACTAGCGGCCATCTTGGCATTCAAGCTAGCGATCAATACTAGCGATTACAAGATGGTTTCAAATTCAAACAACCTTACACTTGAATATTACATAGGTATCCTGATTAATTTATGGTAGGTACATACCATTACAAACTTATTACTTCTACTTATAACTATAGATCTAATACTAAGGGCCAGTTTTTCAATGCTCTGTTACAACCAGTAGTCACGGTTAAGGCAGTGGCGTGCCGTGACATTTGAAGTGAGGGAAGCAAATTGCCAGGAAAGAAATTTGCCCAGACCCGGAGGGGGGTCTGGGGGGCTTGCCCCCCAGCTTAGCCCCGCAGGGAATTTTTTAAAATTTGACTAATTTTAGATGGTTAAAAACGATTTTGAAAGTACCTTTTTGGAAGATTACTTGAATTTAAGAAATGGTCAAAGGAGGATTTTCAGACTAATTTTTTATATTTTAATCATTAGTTTTTTGAAGGCAAATATGAGGGCAAATACAGATATACAAAAACTTTGTAGAAATGCGTAAACTGAACTGAGAATCCGAAACTGCAATATTTTGTAGATATTACAAGTTTAGAAATTCAACCGCTCTTGAGCACTGTCACCGACCGATCACATGTTCGTTCCAATCGTGTCAACTCGGGAGTAGTTCGGCTGCGTTCGGACGTGGATGCAACTCTCGATTTGCTTCCCTTGGCTAGAATACGCCTGCAGTAATAGACGTATTTTACACAGAAATGCTTTGTGTTTAGACCGGCAAATAATGTTATTATCATGGCAAAATAAGTTTTTATAATTGACAATACTTTCAGGTGGCTGCAGATTAACATATTTGATTGTAGGCAAATCACCTAATGCCCCCGTAACTCCCGTATATAGAGCGAGGGATTGGAAGCAATTCGAAAAGTGAATCCCTTGGAGCCGGCCGACTGCCGAGCCGAGGCAAGTGTATGCGTGCGCACGCGCCTTGCCCACCTCCCGTCTTAGAAACCGCGTTTACTTTGAAATCAGAGCGAAAGTGGTGACATTTGTGTTCGTAATAAGAATTCTATAAGTAGTATTAAGTGATGAATATTTTTGTAAAAAGATTAAATTATTATACATATAATTATTATATTTTAATATTGTTGGAATGGAAAAGGAAGGGGAAGCAATGCTTCCCTTGCTTCCATTGAGTGCACGCCACTGGGTTAAGGGTATTCGAGTGGTACCACGTGACTAAACTTATAAAACACGAAATTGGCCAAACTATTGCACATTAGAGGAAGATAATGTGTTTTCCTCATTCTGTAAGTGATTCTACAACCCACTTGACCATTTTCGACTCCAATATTTTGGTCCCGAAATTGTATTGACGAAATATTGCTGTTTCATTAAAAAAATCGCACAGACCGCAATTTTCACTCCACAGACTGGCAAGTGGGCTCGTTGTCTTCGTTATGAAAATGCGAAGAGGGCACTGACGTTTTTTTGTTAATAACTTGATATCTAACCTGGCCACAGGCACCAATAATAATAATAATAATAATAGGCAAAATTTCCGGTACATACCAACTTTATTTTAGAAAAATTGCAATTAAAATACCAAAAAAGGGCTTCAGTACTTCATAGGTATATGTATTATGATTATTCGTGCCAAGTTTCAGCTCGCCATGTTAAACGGTTATTTAGTTCCGATTTTTTCTGTCAATCGTCTTTGACTAGTTTGGATCGTCCCGGATATTTTTTTGACTTTCCAAAAAGGGTTGATTTCGCTGAATAACGATCTCAGCTGACATCTTCGTACAATATTTGCCCTGAAAATAAAATCTCATACCCCCCTAGAATCCCCTTAAACGTTCAATCAAGGAATGCCATTGGTGCCAATCATTGGAATGTGCCTGCGCCTTACAAACTGTTCTTCAACTCAGAGTTACAGACGGTTGTGATTCAATGACTGATGACTGATGGACTGATGGTGGCGTCCAATAATTAAAAAAAAAATTAAAAGTAAAAAAAATAAAAATAAAGCTTGGCGCATTGTGTCAAGGAGGGGGCAACATAAAAAGAAGATGTCGACCAAGGAGACGACAAAAGAAAGAAGGAAGAAGAAGATGATGAAGGAGAAGAAGGAACAAGTCAACATGACGGTGCAAAAACAATGCGCCAAGCTTTATTTTCATTTTTTTTACTTTTAATTGTTTTTAAATATAATTTTAAATATTTTTTATTTGTATTTTAAGTTATGTAAAAAAATGTTTTTAAATTGATTTTGTTAACGTTTTTAAAATTTGAATACTTTCTATTTTTCGTTTTAAATGATTATAATTGTTTTAAAGTTTATACTATGGTAGTTCACATAGAGATTTTCTCAATCTTAAATTTGGGCACAATGTTTGGTTTATAATGTTTTGCTTGGCGGCAGTAACTGGGCGAAATGATTTCACGAATTTTTTTTAAGTGCGAAAATGTTGCAACAATATATTATTGCTGGGACCTTCTTTTAGATCGCAATCCTTTTAGGGGGAAAGGTCCTTGGCAGTCTATATACAAGTTTTTGTTTTTGTACAACATGTCACATGAGGTAAAAGTTTATAGCAGCTTTCATTGATTTTTTTTTGTCTGGGGCTTAGCGTCGCACTGTTCTGCAGCGAGGCTAATGGCGACGGATGAATGATTATGATGATGATTGGGAGATGTCGGTGAAGAGTAGGTAAGGATGGAAGGTGGGAAGGAGGCGGTCGTGGCCTATTATTAGGGTACCTTCCCAGCATTTGCCTGTCGACTGAGGGAATACCACGAAAAAACCCCAGTCAGGAAGGACGGCCGCGGGTATCGAACCCGGGCCTCCGGAATACAAGTTCAGAGCGTTACCACTCAGCCAACCTGTTCCGTAGCTTTCATTGATGATTGAGTGTTACCTGTCATTGCATTGTTAACGCCAACAACGTCACTTCTTGTCTAAAGTTTTCTGTTTTTCTTCCAATAGTTCCAAAGATAGTATAACGAAAGGGTCAAATCTCTTTTGGTTGAATATGAGTTATCTCAACTTTTAAATTGTTAAAAGTTCAAAACTTTGAGTCATGTGAATAACGTAAATTGTAGGTGTATTGTTCCGGTTTGCTAAGTTCCTTGTTTGAGGAACTTACCCAACACTGCTGTTTAGTTATAGTCCCACCATGGATTATACCGCAATTTCTTCATCCAGCAGTTTGAAAACGTACCAAAAATGGTTTTATGCAGAATATTATGTATATTTAATTTTCTATTACATAGGGGTGGTTTCTTAAAATTTGGGGATGTTTGCGTAAGGGTGTAAGTACCGTACGGTATGGGTTGTTTCAAATAGAATGTGTATATCAAATTTTGTTTGAGATCGGTCAGAGGGTGTATTATGGAGTATATAAGAAAGAACGTTCATACCAAGGAGCTTTTTCCTGGTTTATACATCGAGACACTTATACTTATTTTAAAGGAATTACGGAAAAGGATGTGGCCATTTGATACTGCCTTGTTGTGAAAATTGATTTTGAAGATTTCAACCTAGAATTCCTTTAAGATTAACTATCTGAGCCACCTGGTGTTTATAGTGCTGGTGGGAAGGAGTAGGATGTATATCATTAACACAAAACACAAAAACACACGAACAAACCAACAAAGAACGGTCAACCTGAATGTACTGACTGATTGCCATGATACCAGAGAAGTTAAAGCACTATTTTTGCCGGAAAACAGTCACACAAACCTAGATCACACGCTTATAAATTCCCTAAGGTGTCTACCGCTTACATCGGTAGTATGTTATTGAATAAAAATCAGTGTACCTACACATATCTTGTTTAAATCTCACTAAACGACAATTAACACAAAAAAATCTCTATTGGTTAAAAAAAAAAATATATGATAACAATGAGAAAAAGTAGTAACACGAAGCGTTTTTTATCTCCTTCCTCGGTCCCATTCAGTGCGTACCTATAAATTTAAAAAAAACAGTTGCTCGTCAAGACTCAAGTGAAAAAAACATTGTTTATGTAATAAAATATCACTTTATCCATTCTTAAGGAAAACTCATGTCATATACAAGCAAATGTTCAATTTCTTTTAAAATGTACCAAATATAGTTATGAATGTAATTTATGAATAAGATTTTTCTAAATTTATTCTAATTGAAATAGCTTTAAAGAAAAGTCCTTTACGAATACTAATTTTACCCTGGGTAGTCTTCTTCGAACGGGTTGTGTGCTTACTCATTATCTTGAAGTATACAATTTTACAATAAATAGTGTGAAAATAAGTTATTTGAAAATACAATTGTGCTAGAAGACAGCCTCCTACTGCAGCAGAATCTATTATTCTATTTTGTTACATTCCAAAACAAGTGTCATCTACGTACATTAATTGTATTTCTTTTGTGTCAAGACAACATAGGAAACCAAACCTGTGATAATCACAACACAACCCCCACCCCTCATCCACCAGCCACTGAATGTTTATCTCTAGATCTGAATGTGCATTGTGTATTTTCCAAGCAATGGATTCACGATATTAATTGACCTTTTATTATTTGTTTATTGATTATGGTGTGTGTGTGGGGGGGGGAAGGGGTGTTTATGTGTTTATTACGCATAGATCATACAATCAATTAGTCTACCGGTCCTTATTCCTGATGATGATGGCATATTATTGATACAT
The DNA here is from genome assembly GCA_934045905.1 of Leuctra nigra. NCBI lineage: Eukaryota > Metazoa > Arthropoda > Insecta > Plecoptera > Leuctridae > Leuctra > Leuctra nigra. The sequence continues at coordinate 1,709,084 of OW203762.1, read as the reverse complement.
CTAATTGATTTATTGTTTGCGTTTCGATATTTTAGACAGAATGAATTATTTCGTGCATTTAGGTATTCTTTTAAAAATGCCGTTGCATATTGTTGACAATGTTTGTAAACACAACGACGGAAGCTTTCGCATGAGGCAATCGATTGGCGTCAAAATACAATACTATTGTTCATTGTGCGTAGTTAACCTATTATTCTTTATTCTCCACAAAACGAAGTTTCCATACTCTCGAAACTGAAATAAATTAAGACATTATACTAAAGATTTCATTATGAAACGGAATCGATGTCTGTAATTCGTTTGTATTATTGTCTCAATACTTGGATATCCATAATAAATATCCAAACGAGTTTTCTCAAATGGTTGATACTACGTCATATTCTGTCGTCATATTGAGGTATATTTGAGGTTTAAATCTTTCAATGTGACAAAATTATGAAGTTCACCTAGAATTCTACGAGCGGCTAGAGACAGAAGGTACTCCAGGCGGCGTTGGGCGCTCGCATCTAGTGGAGCGGTCGCTCCACCCAGCCAAGTCGTACCGTACACTCACAGTCACTCAACATACCGTAAATGCCTAATAAACCGAGGAGCAGACCAAACACTTTTACTGTAAGCAACAACATGGCATTTTCGGCCTACTGGATCATAAAATTGGAAAATCTCACATTGTTGTGAAATATCTTAATTTCGAGCTATGGCCCACCCCACTCCATATACTAAATTTGGGAACAATAGGTTATGCCATTTGCGTGCTAGAGGGCCGTGAAAACAGTGAAATTACATCCCTTTTAAAACCTATCTGATGATATCAGGAAACACCGCTATCACCGCCACAGCCTAAACGGCTTAGCCGATCGATCTGAAATTTTTACCACATGTGCACTTTTGGCGTCTGAGGTGCCTTTTTATAAATCAAACCGGTAGTCGCCATTTTGAAACCGGAAGTGACGTCATATCTCAAAAACGGCTTAACCGATCGGAACGAAATTTGCGCCAATCGATTCAGACGGTCCTCTTTATGAAATAACAATAGTTAAATTAAAGTTTTCTAATTACTGAAACCGGAAATGACGTCATAGTTTAGCGAAATCTGCTTAAATTCACTTCCCTTTATATAAAAACCAACTATATATTCAGAAGGCTTATAATGAAATATTAGTATTTATATACATATTAATACCTACAATGTGTAAGAGCTTTCAGCCGCCATTTTGAAAACCGGAAGTGATGCCATATCTCGAAAACGGCTGGACCTATTGGAACGATGCTTTCGCAATTCTTCATGGCATATCACTTTAAGTTTAAATTTAGCTCCAAACAATATTTTTTTAGTAACTAATTCGGAAATGGCGTATTTTTTTAAAGGAATTAGCCATTGTTGCCCTAATAAGTTTTACAAATTGTGTAAATAAACTAAAAAAATAAGTGATATCCCCATAAAAAAACACTCCGTGTAAAAAAACAGCCAAGTCTCTTCAACTAAAAAAAAAATTATGAAATCTAAAAATTCTGCACTGAAACGTAGTGATATCAAAAAATGAGCCAAGTCAAAACTTTATTTGAAAATTAAAAAATACTTGGCGCATCGTTTTTTTAGGGCATTGTAGGTATAGGTACTATAAGTATATGTATTTATATCTAGCCTATACTTCTAAGCTATTTATATACACGATGCGCCAAGTATTTTTTAATTTTCAAATAAAGTTTTGACTTGGCTCATTTTTTTGATATCACTACGTTTCAGTGCAGAATTTTTAGATTTCATAATTTTTTTTTTAGTTGAAGAGACTGGGCTGTTTTTTTACACGGAGTGTTTTTTTATGGGGTAAGTTTTACTGGGCAGCCTAAGGAATAAAACTCTCTCTCTCTATTATCTTATCTAGATACATTTTTGGCGTGTTATCTTTATCTTTATCTAGATAAAAATAAAATTATCTAATCACAACACTGATACTGGAAGGTATCATCGCTTACACAAATTAAAAAAGAATGATGTGAAAAAAAAGTTTTTCTAGGATCGGGAATCGAACCCGTTATGCGTAATACAAGCCAGCTGCCTCCGATAATTGAGCTATTCAGGCCGACAGGGTTTGTGGAGTTGAGAGCGAAGCTGCTGTATTGGTAGATGAAGGGGAAGAGCGGAACGCTTATTATTGATAATTTTTCCACTTCCGGTTTGAAAATTTTGTTTTTTCTTGAAGTGGAGTGTCTAACAATACATTGTCTTTAATGTTGCCAAATTTCAAAACTCTCGATAGACCCGTTCGACTTTTTAAAAAATTTACAATTTAAAATTAGAATAACTTCACTTCCGGTCAAAATTCTCCCGATTTTCTTTCAAAAGTAGGCGTGAGAAGGGGGACTCTATGTGTCTACCAAATTTCAACTCTCTAGACCAAACCATGCAATCTGTAGAAAAGGGCAAGCAAATCGACCGTGCGCAGCTAGTACTAACTAACTAACTAACTAACTAACTAACTAACATGAAAGTCAATTCTTGCATGTTTGAGGCCCAAAATTCACCCCGAAGGGATGATCGCAGCACTTTGATTTTTGGTTAGGTGTTGTCAGATGGTTAATAATACCCGATAACTATGGTTTTTAACTTTCATTTCTCACTGCATGGATGCCTATCGACACCTCGTTTCGACCACTTAAGCCGTTACGGTATAAGTATGTGGTAGTAGCTCGCACGTTGTATTAGAGCGGTGCTTGGCAGCGTCGAGCTAGCGCCCGACTAGATTAATTTCATTATTTGACTTTGCATGAAAACATTTAGTATTTAGGTCAGTGGTACTCAACCTGCGACACAAATTTTTGTGGCCCTCCAGTTGATGTTTTATAACTTATTTAAAAATGTGTCCACTGTGAAAATAATATTATAAAAATAATAATTTCTCTATTCTTTTGAGATAAATTTTGAGAGTTGTCATGCTAGGACCCACGCATCGGGCTGAAATGCGACGAAAGCTAAATGTAACTTCATACAGTCTTGTTGCAACGAAAATGAAGCCAATTAGCAATTCCGAAAATTGTAAAAAGTGTTTGGTTTGGCGTGTGAAATATTGTTCGATTCGTTTCCTAATAAACAAAAGACACTGAATGAACCAGAACCAGACCCGTAGGCAACAATTGGAGGGAACCTTTTGCTACAGTTCGTGCATTTTAAAGCCCAAGAATCACTTTTAAATTGTTAAATTAAAAAAAAGCGCCCTGCGGGGCTAAAACTGAGGGGCTTCGCCCCCCACACCCCCAATGAATAAGTAGTTCCTGCGCGCCTGGAATGATCCTATCTGAGCACGTAAGCATTATTGTATTTTAAAAATGCGGCCCGCCAACAAAAGCAAATTCGTATTAGAATAAATAAAAAAGGTTGAGTCCACTGAATTACGTACTACTGTTTGGTAAAAATTATATATTATCTATTACAATTATCTAGATAAATATTTTTTATTTTTATCTATTATCTAGATGATTTTTTGGAATTTTATCTATTATCTTATCTAGATAAATTTTTGGCGCGTTATCTTTATCTTTATCTAGATAAAAATAAAATTATCTAATTACAACACTGTTCATGTGCGCCTTATGCTATGCTATGCCAATCGTGGTTAGGTCTTTAGAATATAATACGCGGGTTTGGGCCGCGCAGGCCCGGAGAATTGTTGACTTTCATTATGAATTTAATGCATTGTAACGCGATTCAAACACAAATATTGGTCGATTTGACTATTTAAATTCTTAAACGAGGAAAACGCTCTGTGTAACGCGTTGATGAGCGAGCACGGACACGCGCAACACCTCGAACCGAAATTATGTCTATCGAAAATATCATTAAAAGCCAATAATTCTTACAATTCGTCAGACTTGTGGGTATAAAAATCTCCAAATATTCCTGAAGTATTAGTCCCAATAACCATGCAAAGGTTTAAGTTGATCGATTGAACCTTTATGATTAAAATGTTCCTTGATTAGTTGAAATTAACTAGATCTAGTTTTAGTTTTAATTTTAGTTTTAATTATATTATACCATAACATTGTTACTATGGTTATCTTGTCCTTTGTTGTATTCTAACATCTAATATAATTATTAACATTAATCTTAACTTATCTTAAAATTATTACCACCTGTATGCCATACAATTTGTAACTAATAAATCAATCAATCAATTCAAAAATCATAGGATCTATTTAAAAAAATATACCTGTGACCACTCATGATCAGTTTCATACGTTTGAAAGTTGCTCTAACTACCTTGGAACTATATAGAGTCGAAGTAGCCGTGATCAATTTTTTTTAGTAATTTGACAGCCAACACGCAAAATGTCCGTAAAATGTCAATAACTTTTGGATTTAAAAACAGATCTGAAAATTTTCAAAAATACAGATAATGTTGGTCCCAATGACCATGCAAAGTTTTAAGTCGATCGGTCATACGGTTCTAGTTAAAATTTCGAAAATCATATGAAAGATTTTTTTAAATTTTAACCAAGCGGAGGATTTGGCTGAAACTTTGTAAGATTAGGTACAATGTTGGTCGTAATGACTTGTCAAAATTTCAAATTGATTGGAACAACCAATCGAAAGATTTTTTTTAAAAATTTGAACCAATCACATGATCCCGTTCAAAAACGATCCCAGGGACCGCATATATTACGTTAGTAAATGTGCAAAATTTCAGATCGATTGGTTGTGCTTTTTGACCTGGGCTGTGAACACACAAAAAAAACACACAGTGAAAGGGCCATAAGGCCAAACATTTCTGTTGTGAGATGCACTTCGCACCGCACACAATGCTTCGAACATTTCTGTTGTGAGATGCACTGCGCACCGCACACAATGCTTCGAACATTTCTGTTGTGAGATGCACTGCGCACCGCACACAATGCTTCGAACATTTCTGTTGTGAGATGCACTGCGCACCGCACACAATGCTTCGAACATTTCTGTTGTGAGATGCACTGCGCACCGCACACAATGCTTCGAACATTTCTGTTGTGAGATGCACTGCGCACCGCACACAATGCTTCGAACATTTCTGTTGTGAGATGCACTGCGCACCGCACACAATGCTTCGAACATTTCTTTTGTGAGATGCACTGCGCACCGCACACAATGCTTCGAACATTTCTGTTGTGAGATGCACTGCGCACCGCACACAATGCTTCGAACATTTCTGTTGTGAGATGCACTGCGCACCGCACACAATGCTTCGAACATTTCTGCTGTAAAATGCACTGCGCACCGCACACAATGCTTCGAACATTTCTGTTGAGAGATGCACTGCGCACCGCACACAATGCTTCGAACATTTCTGTTGTGAGATGCACTGCGCACCGCACACAATGCTTCGAACATTTCTGTTGTGAGATGCACTGCGCACCGCACACAATGCTTCGAACATTTCTGTTGTGAGATGCACTGCGCACCGCACACAATGCTTCGAACATTTCTGTTGTGAGATGCACTGCGCACCGCACACAATGCTTCGAACATTTCTGTTGTGAGATGCGCTGCGCACCGCACACAATGCTTCGAACATTTCTGTTGTGAGATGCACTGCGCACCGCACACAATGCTTCGAACATTTCTGTTGTGAGATGCGCTGCGCACCGCACACAATGCTTCGAACATTTCTGTTGTGAGATGCACTGCGCACCGCACACAATGCTTCGAACATTTCTGTTGTGAGATGCCCTGCGCACCGCACACAATGCTTCGAACATTTCTGTTGTGAGATGCACTGCGCACCGCACACAATGCTTCGAACATTTCTGTTGTGAGATGCACTGCGCACCGCACACAATGCTTCGAACATTTCTGTTGTGAGATGCACTGCGCACCGCACACAATGCTTCGAACATTTCTGTTGTGAGATGCACTGCGCAACACTAACATGTTTCGGAGATATGCAGGTTAACCAGTCATCATGACCGTTTTTACAAACGATCCGGTATGTAGTAGCCTCCTATTAGTCAATTTAGCCATCCATTTGGTTTATATAAATGTGATCACTGATATGTGATTGTGTTTTTTCGCTATTCTATGGAACTTATTTATATTTAAAGCGAAACGCAGTCATGAAAAAATATAGATAATTTGGCCAAATATAGACAATTACCTGCCAAATAAGAAAGAAATAGAAAGTATTGTGAAAAATTTACCATACATCTGGCATCGTTGCACTGCAAATAAGTATGAATTATTTTGGCGTAGTATTAGTTGAACTGTCATTAAGATCATATTGGATCAGTAAGGAAGAATGGTTTAATGCTGATGTTTGAGGTCTTATTCCATCAGTAAGCCCATGCCCATGTCTGCAGCTGATTATTGTTGTAATTGTTTCCAGGTATTTCTGTCACTGAGGAAGTTTCCTAGTTGTTTTGTTTGTTTGGGTGCAATTTTGAGGCCCTAACACTTATACCTACACTCAGTATTTTCTTCTAAATGTTTTATTTGTACAGAATAAGGAGGTAATTAATTGTTTCTAACTCCATGGAGATGAATGTGAAGGAGTCGATTAAAAGTTCAAATGGGATTGGAAACAAACTGTGAATTGTTTGAGCTCTGCTTTTCCTTTTCCTTCACTTTCACTTTTCCACGACCGAAAACATCACATTTCCTCGCTCGAGTCTCATCTTTATTTGGCAAGAGCGACACTTTCTTGACTTTCCTTCACCCGTCCGGCTATTATTTTCATTTCCTTCTTCTTCTATTCTTCCCATGTCTTGAAGCCTGGCTGTCAACAGGAGCAGCTCCAGAACAATGACTCAACGTCCCGAGGGAAGATTTATCTAGTTGTGAGGTCGCTTCACACAGCCAAGCCCTGACATTTACACGCTGAACATAGCAGCGATTTCAGCAATGATATGGCGTAGCTTTTATCCGTTTTAAACCCGAAGTAATAGCGAAGAAAACTGAACTGATTGGAACAAAACTACGAATTCTGTTCAGGGTATCATTTAATATCCAGCATCAACCAAGTAAAAAATTTGATTTTTCTTTGAAGTAAAAAAAACTTGAAATTTGAATTCAATTAAAATATTAAAAATGAAATATAAAATGAACACTAAACATCACTTTGCATTCCTCATCAAATATCTAGAAGGATTCAGATACTATTCGACATGTCCAAAGATGTTAATTAAAACAAATATAAAAACATAAAGTTAGCAATTTTTTATCCAATTTTGTAGTACGAACTTTAGATACTTTTGTAGTATCTTTGTATCACAAAGATAAAGATAACCTGCCAAAAATGTATAGATAAGATAAGGGTAATTCCAAGCCAAACCCACAAATCGATTTTCATGCACGACTCCGATTTTGTTAATATTTGGTATGCTAGGAAGCCGATGGGCTCTTTCAGTGTTTTTCCATATTTTGAACGGGGTCCGGGAAACGGGCCCCTCAAAAATTCATTTTTCAGGTGGTTCTTGAAACAATTGTATTTTCATTACTGTTAATAATAGAGACTTATTTTTTTAAGCCATGAAGATCTTAAAATCTAGTGGAGCGGTCGCTCCACACAGCCAAGTCGTACCGTACACTCGCACAGTCACTCGACATACCGTAAATGCCTATATAAACTGAGGAGCAGGAGGCCAATTCTTGAGTTTTCATGTTTTGAAACCATGTGTGGTTTCATTGTTTAAAACGTAAAAAAGTTGACAACTATTGCTTAGTCTTCAACTTTTTTACGTTTTGAACAATGAAACCACACATGGTTTCAAAACATGAAAACTCAAGAATTGGCCCCCAGACCAACTACTTTTACTGTAAGCAACAACATAGCATTTTCGGTCTACTGGATCTCAACAATGGAAAATCTCTCATTGTTGTGAAATTACTTATTTATGAGCTATGGCCCACCCGACTACATATTATACATCACGCGACAACAATCAGTCATGCCGTTTACGAACTAGAGGGCCGTGAAAATCGTGAAATTGCCCCGCTTTCTTCTTCTTCAGATGATGATGTGATGATGATGATGATGATGATGATTCTGCTGCCCGAAAAGGTTGCTATCACCGCCCCAGCCTAAACGGCTGAACCGATCAACCTTAAATTTTTACCACATATGCACTTTTGGCGTCTGACGATACCTTGGCTCTTATAATTTTTTTGTGCCGCCATTTTTAAACCGGAAGTGACGTCATATCTCATAAACGTCTGGACCGATTAGAACGAAATTAGCGCCATTCGATTTAGATGATCATCTATATGAAGTATCAATAAAAAAAAAAAATCTTATTTTCTAAACCGGAAGTGACGTCATAAATACGCAATATTTAACTCATTTCAACAAATTATACTTAAAATACATACATAATTCACTTACATTGTAACATAGTCAATACAATTTATAAATTCAAGGTAACAGTGTTTTCGGCCGCCATTCCTGAAACCGGAAGTGACGTCATATATCTAAAACGCCTGTACCGATTACAACTGAAAGCTCCTGCGTATTCATTCTGCAATTTATTTAAAAAATCAATTGTGAAAATAAATAAACAAATTAACGGCACTGGGAATGGCGGCAGGAACCACTAAATGAAACCGGAAGTGACATCATATATATGTCAAACGGCATGACAGATTTTACGGAAATATAGGGATTATGAATTCAGATGGTCGTTCATGAAGTATCAACTAGATTGTTTTCTTGTTACCTATACCGGAAATGACGTCATAAATATGCTAAATGGAGTCATAAATATGCTAAATGACACTAAATTCACCACTTTATACTTTTAAGTAGATATTACTAAACGTACTTTGTAAATAATTATAAATTCAAGGTTGCAGTGTTCTCGGCGGCCATTTTTGAAACCGGAAGTGACGTCATATATCGAAAACGGCTGTACCGATTGCAACCAGATTTTGGAAATGTGAAGGCTAATAATTATGAATTAAAGTCGACATTATTTTCGGCCGCCATTGTTAAACCCGGAAGTGACGTCATATATCGAAAACGGCTGTACCGATTGCAACTAAATAATGTAAATATGTAGGACATATAATTATTAATTAAAGACGACATTATTTTGGACCGCCAATGCTAAAACCGGAAGTGACGTCATATATCGAAAACGGCTGTACCGATTGCAACCAAATTATGGAAATATGTAAGACTAATAATTATGAATTCAAGGCGACATTATTTTCGGCCGCCATTTCAAAACCGGAAGTGACGTATATATCAAAAACGGCTGTACCGATTTCAATCAAATTATGCAATTTTGTAGGACTTATAATTATGAATTCAAGACTACATTATTTTCGCCGCCATTTCAAAACCGTAAGTGACGTCATGTATCGAAAACGGCTGGACCGATTGTAACGAAACTTAAGCTATTCTTCTTGGATAATCATTTTACCAAATTTTATACCAAACGCAACTTCTCTTAGTATCCAAATCGGTTGAGGCGTATTTTTTTAAAGAAATTAGTCCTTGCTCGGACATGTGCTACAAGCTGTATGAATAAACTAACAAAAGAAGTGATATCCCAGAAAAAAACACTCCGTGTAAAAAAGGCAGCCAAGTCTCTTTACTTTAAAAAAAAATCAACACCGAAAAGGAGAGATATCAAAAAGGGAGCCGAGTCAATGACATTTCCAAATATTTAATCGTATTTTTGAAATAAAAGAATAAACACCAAGAAATACTTTACAAAAGGACTTGGCGCAAAAGGACTTCAACTAGATCGAAGAAAAACTCTGACCTGTTTTTCGCGTCAACCGCACAACCGCACTGTTCTAAGTGCCATACTTTTTGAGATATGATGTGAAACGTGTCCTCAACGTCAATTGGCCGCCATTTTTAAACTAGGAGTTTTAGATCAACCAAACTTTTTGGTATCATCCAGTAAACTATGAATAACAATTTCCGATAGTTCGTTTTGCTCTCTTTGCACGTTGTCCTTGTTAAAATAATTGAAAACCCGAAAAAACGATAATTTCGTTCGACGCCATTTTTAAAATATTTCTTCCAAAAATTACTTTTTATAATAAGATAATGATTTTCTATTAATTCCTGAAAACGGAAATGCTCTAAATTTTTTGGTTCCGGAGGAAATAAATATTTTGTTTGAGATTTTTTTTACATCGGCCATCATTTTGGAAATAAAGACAGCATAACAAATAAACTTAAGGTGCTGCAAGCGCGAGCGATTTTGCTGCGTTTTGTAGACACTTTTTGCGATACGATTGGAGACGAAATGGGTAGACCAAATTATTTGAAATTTTAATTGTGATTAGATAAAAGACAAACTTAGGGTTATCCCTTGGTACATTTTAAATTTTTTGTTTCGTTAATTAGTAATTTTAGTGGATTTTTGGTGAAAAATTAGCTATTTTCTTGTCTCCCTGGGCGCCGTATAAAATTAAATTTCAAAAATGTGCCAAGGGATAACCCTAAGTTTGTCTTTCATCTAATCATGATTAAAATTTGAGATCAATTGGTTTACGGGTTTGGTCTCCAATCGTATCGCAAATTTCATCGTTTTGCGCGGTTTTGTTGAATAACCGGCGCCTAATTAACGATGCAATAAGCAAAAATTAAAAAGGGCTACTAATATACAATCAGACTGATCATGTGAACATCCTGTAAAAGTTACACTCACTTATGAAACAATTTTTCTCTCTCAATTTTCTAAAACGGCCGAGCGCTAGTATCACCTTAATGGATTACACCAAGATATCACTATATAAAAATAAAAAAAATGTTTCTTGAAGTTTGGTTTTGTATGTAAGTTTTAATCTGAACAATATGAAAAAACCAGCTTTTTCAATGCCGCCATTTTGCAATTAACATCGATTAGTAATACAATTTTTTTATGAACTAAATAAAATGTCCTGAATCGTTTGCCGTCAACCGCATCACTCTACGAGCCTTCGTTCAGAAGATATGATTTAATTTAGCCGCCATTTTGAAAACGTCATAGCAGGGAGGGGGGTAATTTGCCAGCTTGGGTCTGAGCGGTTTTTTAATTGCTTTTATGTTAGCTACAAGTGTGCAAAAGGGCAATAGAGTTTCACTATTTGAAATGTTTTGCCAATATATAAAGCTAATCCACCTCACTAGATTGAGAGAATCAAGAGCACATATGAGAAGAACGAGAGCTGTGTACAAACAGTGGAGGGGAAGTCAGGATGGTTTGAGGTGAAGGAAGGACTTCGACAGGGCAGCGTTCTTTCCCCGACACTATTTGTCATTGTCATGGACGAGCTGTTGAGAAAAGTAGAACCAAGCGAAGACCAGGAGACGAATACACTGGTATATGCAGATGATATCGTAGTGTGGGGAGGAACCAGCGAATGTGTTCAAGAAAAGATTGATATGTGGAGCCAGATTGGTATTCAAATCCGGTAAACAGGCCACAGCCTAAACAGCTGAACCGATTGATCTGAAATTTTTACCACGTGTGCACTTTTGGCGTCTAATTTGCCTCGCCCCCATGCCTTTTTTGTGCTGCTATTTTAAAACCGGAAGTGACGTTATATCTCGTCAACGGCTGGACCGATTGGACCGAAATTTGCTCCAAACGATTTAGACGGTTATCTATGCATTATCAATATTAAAATACTAAACATTTTGTTAAGGAAACCGGAAATGACATCATGAAATTTGAAATAAATCGATTGGCATTTCGGCGACAAAGGTTGATCCGATGATTTAATTATTTATGTAACGTATGTACTTTTAACATTTCATGTGACTTGATATAAAACCATCCGGAAGCCGCCATTTTAAAACCGGAAGTGACATCTTATCTCACTAACGGCTAAATAGATTTGAACGAAACCAGCGCTAAACAATTTAGACGGTCAACTTTGTGTATTATCATCAATAATATTTGCAGTTTTTCATACCAAAACCGGAAATGACGTCACACATTTTTTTAAATCTCACAAATTTCCATTTTAATGTAATAAATAAACTATTTGAAACGGCTTATAACAAAATAATCATGTTTATTATAATTCAATGTATCAGATATTTGAGCCGCCATTTTGAAACTGGAAGTAGCGTCATATCTCGAAAACAAGTAGACAGTTCAGTATGAAACTAGCGCCAAGCGATTCGGAAGGCCATCTTTATGGAATATGAATAGTCAAACTAGAATTTTCCTATTTATGAGACCGGAAATAACGTCATTCAAATTTATAAATTATTATAACCCCCTCCTATACAATAAATACATATTCAGAAAGCTTAAAATGATACACATCATTTATAGATATAAATTCTATGTGGCAATGCAGTAGGTTCAGCAGCCATTTATAAAACCGAAGAGTTGCCGTATCTCGGAACTGGGTTGACCGATTGGAATAAAACCTTTACTATTCTTCATGAAAGATCATTTAAAGCAAATATTTCGGACCATACGGAATTTTTCATTAGTAGTAACCAAATTGTAAAGGGTGTTTTTTTTTAAAGGATTTAGTAAGTTCATTCGATATGTGTCACTAGTTGTAAGAATAAACTAAAAAAAGGAGTGATATCCTCATAAAAAACACTTCGCGTAAAAAAGTCAAGTCTCTTCAACTAAAAAATAAATGTAAATCTAAAAACTCTGCACTGAAAAGTAGTGATATCAAAAAATTAGCCAAGTATAAACTTTATTTGAAAATCAAAAAATACTTGGCGCATCGTTTTTTTAGGTCATTATTATTATTTATTTATTGAAATTAAACCTGCTCAAGGGCAGGAGGCCAGTATATTATAGGTATACTATATGTATATGTATATTTGATGTATATTTTATAATTGGACAATACTTTTCAGTGTAGAATTTTTAGATTTCATATTTTTTTTAGTTGAAGAGATTTGGCTGTTTTTTTTACACGAAGTGTTTTTTATGGGGATTTCATTTACATACATACCTAGTTGATTATTTAAAATTAAAATAAATCAACTATTTGATTTTTTTAATTTTAACTTGAACCGTTTGACCGATCAACTTTGCATGGTCATTGGGACCAACATTTTAGGTCTTTTTGACAATTTTTAAACTAATCTGTCGTTATCTTCAAAAGTTATTGTAATTTTAATGACATTTTACTCTATAATCTTAAATATTTGCAAATGTATGAGTGACAAGATAAACAAATATTTTATCTCCGCAGTTCCAAGGCCTGCAAGGAAACGCATATCAATTGCATGCAATAGGAAGACTCGCTCATCAACGCGTTACACCGAGCGTTGTCTTAGAACATGACATGAGTGGATGATGCTAACTGACAGGCCATGAAAGCAGCTATTAACTGGCAGTGACTCAGGCATTCGATCTGATCAGCCAATCAGACGCAATTATTCCGAGCTGTCCGCCGTTTAAACACGTCGCTGCTTATCTCCTGGACGTTATAAATCCATTACCGACTCACTTACAGAGTGTTAAGTGGTTTTCTTGTTTGTCCGGCGGCTCCTTCCCCCCCCCCCCCCCCCTGACCCTCGCCCACCTCTTCATCTGCTCTCACGTTCTTGCTCTTTGCCTGCGTCGTTCACATCATCAGGTATTGCATCCCAACTCATCAAGTGCAGCAACAGAGATACTAGGAAATCACTCAGTGTAACGCGTTAATGAGCGAGCACGGGTACGTGCACATTCTCATACTGGAAAGTGGAAATGCGTAACAACGCACAGAAAACATATACATCCATATTGAATTGAAATATGAGCCACTCAATCAACATAAAAGTATATGCTTTTATCGAAACTTGAAAATAGCATCTAATAGCATCCTGGTACATGATAGCAAATCAGATTCAATTCAATTGTCACTGGAAAACATTCATTTCGATGCTTCATATCTGGCAGCTAATAAAAATGTCAATAAGTTCATACGTTTTTTACTGATTGGGATGAACATTTGTAAAAAAAGAGAAAATGTTAATTATGAGTTTGATCAGACTTATCGAAGACCATTTTCATTTTTCAGCCTATCACGAGATGTTTATTTAAATTTTAGCCAGTCAATGGATTTCAAAAAAATTAGGTCTGCAAACAGAAAAGGTTGCCTCTACATGTGGGCAAAATTTCAGGTCGATCGGTGAAACGGTGCGTCTTCCATTGCTCCCGGTAACAGCCAATTTTATATATATATATATATATATATATAACATCATTTAACGGTTTATGCTACGTATATTTATTACACACCAACGTTTCGGCAAGCATCCACCCGCCTTTCTCAAGGTAACAAACGAAAATCAACGAAAAAACTATAAAATACAGCAAATTCAATTCATGAAATGTCAAATGTAGAAAACAGTGAAACGTGAAAAGAAAATAATTGTGAATTCTTCTGGCGCTGGAAAATGTGCTTCCTTGATATCCAAAAGATGGCCGTCATACACCAGGGTGTCGATAGTGACTTGAGGTCGTCGCTCAAACTTCCTTTTCTTGTCGCAATTTTAATGCTAAAGCAGCTAGTGGAATATCCTCGTCGTGGTCTTTTGACATCTGTGTTAGGTGGTATTCTCGGCGTCTTCTCTTGTCTATTCTGGGGGTCGGATGTCTTGATACCCATCTATCTAGCTCTGATGGCATTCTAGGTGTAACATGAATATCATTTGTTACAGGTTTCCACGCCGAGGGAAAATTCCTGTTTTCTAATTGGGTGTTCATACAATGTGGACGTTTCTCTATCTCAATAGATTCTCGAACTAAACGCTGCCTCAATCTCCTCTCTTTAGCTAAACACTTCATCCCTTGCAAATTCATAACATGGTCATTTGTGTTGCAGTGTTGCACCAGCGCTGAGGTTTTAGAGCCATCATTTAAAGCTATTCGATGTTCATCTTGTCGTTGAAACATGTTTCTACCAGTCTGGCCAATGTACGTCGATGGACAATCACTACAGGGTATCTCATATACACCATCTCCCTCAAGGTGAATCGGATCCTTTACACTTCTGAGGAGACTTCCAATTTTTTTATCCGTATCATACACAGGAATGATATTTTCTTTCCTCATAATTTTTCCAATTCTATCCGTAACGCCTTTCACATATGGCAGGAAAACTTTGGTTGGAGGTTTCTCAAACTCCGCTACCTCTATAGTTGCTTTGTCTTGCTTTGTGGTCTCAGCATTAGTTTTTCGGTATATGGCTTTCTTGATGACACTCAGAGGAAATCCGTTTTTTTGCAGAGCATCTCGGAGCAGTTGAAGTTCGGTATTTACGTTGTTGGCATCTGCTATTCGTTTAGACCTGGTTGCTAGGGTGTATGCGACAGAACGAATCTGTGAGGGATGATGATGTGAGAGTGCATGGAGATAGCGATCTGTGTGGGTTTCTTTTCTAAACACAGTGTGCCCTAGGGTATTATCAGGATTCTTGATCACGAGTACGTCCAGAAAGGAAAGTCTGTCATCTTTCTCTACTTCCATAGTGAATTGAATGTCTTCATGAATGCTGTTTATGTGATCCAGGAACTCTTGCAGTTTTTCTCGTCCATGAGGCCAGATAGTGAATGTGTCATCCACGTATCTGTACCAACATCGCGGCTTCAGTGGGGCTGTAGCAAGAGCTTTTTCTTCGAACACTTGCATGAAGATGTTTGCAATTACTGGAGAGAGAGGGGATCCCATGGGTGCTCCTGACACTTGTTTATAAAACTGTTTTTCATACACGAAATACGTGGAATTCAGGCAAAAACGTGATAAGTCCAGAACATATTTCTTGATCACCCTATCTTTTACCATCGCTTTTAAATGGTCCAGTGCTTCGTTAATTGGCACTCTGGTGAATAAGTTTATAACATCAAAACTCACAAGTAGATCGTGTGGCTCTGTCTTTAAGTCTTTAAGCAACTCAACAAAATGTGTTGAGTTCTTTACATAAGAACTGACTTCTTCTGTGAAAGGTTGGATCTGACGGGCTAGGTGACGAGCGAGAGCCTGCGTAGGTGAATTAATTGCACTGACAATAGGACGCAAGGGATGGCCTGCTTTATGTATTTTCGGAAGACCGTACAAACGGGGCACACGTGATGATTTTTCATGGGGAATCAGAGTTTGTTTGATATCTTTATCAATAGTTGAAGCCAGAATTAGGGAACGAGCTTTTGTTTCCAAGTAGACGGTCGAGTTGTTTTCTGTTTTGACATAGGCTGGATCAGTGAGGAGAGCGTTCATCTTCTGCTTGTATTCGTTCGTATCCATGACAACGGTTGCATTCCCCTTATCTGCTGGTAGTATTGTAATATCTGGGTTTTTTCTAAGTTCTAGTAAAGCTCGGAATTCCTCTGTGGTAACATTACGTTCAGGAGGTTTTGTTTTTCTCAGTATGGATACAGTTTCTTGTCGAATAATCTCTGCTCTTTCCACTGGCAAGTGAATAATGCCAGCTTCCACCGCACATATTATCTTCTCGACAGGAAATCGATTAGGTGCAATAGCAAAGTCGAGACCTTTTGTTAACACCCTCAAAGCTGGATCACTTAACGTGTGCTTGGATGTGTTGATAACAACTCTGTTGGGATCCAAAGCAGGTTGAAAACCGTAATTAGGTGAAATCCTTTTTTGAGTTGTAACAAGTCGCTCTAACTTACGTTGTTGACGGATGGTAACATCATAAGCTTTATCAAGAGCTTTTTGGTATGTAATCTCGTCGATCCTTTGGAAAATTAATGGTTCAAGTAAGCAATGAAGATCACTATGAAGCTCATACATATTCCTCGAGAGGTAATCTAGACGGCGATGGGTATTAGCTATAGCCTCACGTAAAAGTGATAAGCTTGCTTTACGTAAAATCTTACAAGCAGCAGGAGTTGGAGAATGTCGTCTGATTTGTAGAAAGACTGGAATCACGTTTTCTCTTCTACAATTCTTCAAAAATGTGAGATCGCAAATAGCAGTTTCTCGTTTTATGCGGTAGTTTTCAAATTTTCGTACCTTCTTATTAGTTGTCTCCCCGTAGAGACGGAATATTACATCATGTAGAGTCTCGCAGCCAGTAGGTATTAATAACATCATTTAACGGTTTATGCTACGTATATTTATTACACACCAACGTTTCGGCAAGCATCCACCCGCCTTTCTCAAGGTAACAAACGAAAATCAACGAAAAAACTATAAAATACAGCAAATTCAATTCATGAAATGTCAAATGTAGAAAACAGTGAAACGTGAAAAGAAAATAATTGTGAATTCTTCTGGCGCTGGAAAATGTGCTTCCTTGATATCCAAAAGATGGCCGTCATACACCAGGGTGTCGATAGTGACTTGAGGTCGTCGCTCAAACTTCCTTTTCTTGTCGCAATTTTAATGCTAAAGCAGCTAGTGGAATATCCTCGTCGTGGTCTTTTGACATCTGTGTTAGGTGGTATTCTCGGCGTCTTCTCTTGTCTATTCTGGGGGTCGGATGTCTTGATACCCATCTATCTAGCTCTGATGGCATTCTAGGTGTAACATGAATATCATTTGTTACAGGTTTCCACGCCGAGGGAAAATTCCTGTTTTCTAATTGGGTGTTCATACAATGTGGACGTTTCTCTATCTCAATAGATTCTCGAACTAAACGCTGCCTCAATCTCCTCTCTTTAGCTAAACACTTCATCCCTTGCAAATTCATAACATGGTCATTTGTGTTGCAGTGTTGCACCAGCGCTGAGGTTTTAGAGCCATCATTTAAAGCTATTCGATGTTCATCTTGTCGTTGAAACATGTTTCTACCAGTCTGGCCAATGTACGTCGATGGACAATCACTACAGGGTATCTCATATACACCATCTCCCTCAAGGTGAATCGGATCCTTTACACTTCTGAGGAGACTTCCAATTTTTTTATCCGTATCATACACAGGAATGATATTTTCTTTCCTCATAATTTTTCCAATTCTATCCGTAACGCCTTTCACATATGGCAGGAAAACTTTGGTTGGAGGTTTCTCAAACTCCGCTACCTCTATAGTTGCTTTGTCTTGCTTTGTGGTCTCAGCATTAGTTTTTCGGTATATGGCTTTCTTGATGACACTCAGAGGAAATCCGTTTTTTTGCAGAGCATCTCGGAGCAGTTGAAGTTCGGTATTTACGTTGTTGGCATCTGCTATTCGTTTAGACCTGGTTGCTAGGGTGTATGCGACAGAACGAATCTGTGAGGGATGATGATGTGAGAGTGCATGGAGATAGCGATCTGTGTGGGTTTCTTTTCTAAACACAGTGTGCCCTAGGGTATTATCAGGATTCTTGATCACGAGTACGTCCAGAAAGGAAAGTCTGTCATCTTTCTCTACTTCCATAGTGAATTGAATGTCTTCATGAATGCTGTTTATGTGATCCAGGAACTCTTGCAGTTTTTCTCGTCCATGAGGCCAGATAGTGAATGTGTCATCCACGTATCTGTACCAACATCGCGGCTTCAGTGGGGCTGTAGCAAGAGCTTTTTCTTCGAACACTTGCATGAAGATGTTTGCAATTACTGGAGAGAGAGGGGATCCCATGGGTGCTCCTGACACTTGTTTATAAAACTGTTTTTCATACACGAAATACGTGGAATTCAGGCAAAAACGTGATAAGTCCAGAACATATTTCTTGATCACCCTATCTTTTACCATCGCTTTTAAATGGTCCAGTGCTTCGTTAATTGGCACTCTGGTGAATAAGTTTATAACATCAAAACTCACAAGTAGATCGTGTGGCTCTGTCTTTAAGTCTTTAAGCAACTCAACAAAATGTGTTGAGTTCTTTACATAAGAACTGACTTCTTCTGTGAAAGGTTGGATCTGACGGGCTAGGTGACGAGCGAGAGCCTGCGTAGGTGAATTAATTGCACTGACAATAGGACGCAAGGGATGGCCTGCTTTATGTATTTTCGGAAGACCGTACAAACGGGGCACACGTGATGATTTTTCATGGGGAATCAGAGTTTGTTTGATATCTTTATCAATAGTTGAAGCCAGAATTAGGGAACGAGCTTTTGTTTCCAAGTAGACGGTCGAGTTGTTTTCTGTTTTGACATAGGCTGGATCAGTGAGGAGAGCGTTCATCTTCTGCTTGTATTCGTTCGTATCCATGACAACGGTTGCATTCCCCTTATCTGCTGGTAGTATTGTAATATCTGGGTTTTTTCTAAGTTCTAGTAAAGCTCGGAATTCCTCTGTGGTAACATTACGTTCAGGAGGTTTTGTTTTTCTCAGTATGGATACAGTTTCTTGTCGAATAATCTCTGCTCTTTCCACTGGCAAGTGAATAATGCCAGCTTCCACCGCACATATTATCTTCTCGACAGGAAATCGATTAGGTGCAATAGCAAAGTCGAGACCTTTTGTTAACACCCTCAAAGCTGGATCACTTAACGTGTGCTTGGATGTGTTGATAACAACTCTGTTGGGATCCAAAGCAGGTTGAAAACCGTAATTAGGTGAAATCCTTTTTTGAGTTGTAACAAGTCGCTCTAACTTACGTTGTTGACGGATGGTAACATCATAAGCTTTATCAAGAGCTTTTTGGTATGTAATCTCGTCGATCCTTTGGAAAATTAATGGTTCAAGTAAGCAATGAAGATCACTATGAAGCTCATACATATTCCTCGAGAGGTAATCTAGACGGCGATGGGTATTAGCTATAGCCTCACGTAAAAGTGATAAGCTTGCTTTACGTAAGCTTATCACTTGAGAAAGGCGGGTGGATGCTTGCCGAAACGTTGGTGTGTAATAAATATACGTAGCATAAACCGTTAAATGATGTTATTAATACCTACTGGCTGCGAGACTCTACATGATGTAATATATATATATATATATATATATATATATTTTCACTTTGTATGCATCCCTGAAGATGGTAGATGTTATTCTACCGAAACGTTGGTTCAATAAAGATTGTCCAAGAGAAAAAAGAGCACGAACTTATTCCCGAAAGAATAATATAACATATAACTCATATGTTCGTGAAAATACGAAATTAAACATATATATATAATTAATACCAACTGCAAATTGAAAAGATTTGCCTACTGTGGGGATCGAACCCACGTCCCTGAATTGCCGGTCCAGTGCTCTAACCACTAAGCTAAGCAGGCTATTCAATCTGCAGTGGTTCTGTTCCATATAAACTGTATTTCTACAGTCCGAGACCCGTGATGAAGAGGTCAGAATACCAACTGCAAATTGAAAAGATTTGCCTACTGTGGGGATCGAACCCACGTCCCTGAATTGCCGGTCCAGTGCTCTAACCACTAAGCGAAGCAGGCGATCCAATCTGCAGTGGTTTTGTTCCATATAAACTGTACCCCATAAAAAAACACTTCGTGTAAAAATACCAGCCAAGTCTCTTCTACTAAAAAAAATATATGAAATCTAAAAATTCTGCACTGAAAAGTAATGATATCAAAAAATTTGCCAAGTCAAAACTTTATTTGAAAATCAAAAAATACTTGGCGCATCGTGTATATTAATAGCTTAGAAGTATAGGCCAGATATAAAATATACATAAAATATACAAACATATAGTATACCTAAAATGCCCTAAAAAATCGATGCGCAAAGTATTTTTTGATTTTCAAATAAAGTTTTGACTTGGCAAATTTTTTGATATCATTACTTTTCAGTGCAGAATTTTTAGATTTCATATATTTTTTTTAGTAGAAGAGACTTGGCTGGTATTTTTACACGAAGTGTTTTTTTATGGGGATATCACTCCATTTTTTAGTTTATTCTAACAACTTGTGACACATATGAAATGAACAATTACTAAATTCTTTTAAAAAATCATCACCCTTTACAATTTGGTTACCACTAATGAATAGCAGCGTATGGTCCTAAATAATTGCTTTAAATGATCTTTCACGAAGAATAGAAAAGGTTTCATTCCAATCAGTCAACCCAGTTCCGAGATATGGCAACACTTCGGTTTTCAAAATGGCTGCTGAACTTTCTGCAATGCCACATAGAATTTATTTCTATAAATGATGTGTATCATTTTAAGCTTTCTGAATATGTATTTATTGTATAGGAGGGAATTATAATAATTTATACATTTGAATGACGTCATTTCCGGTCTCATAAATAGGAAAATTCTATTTGTACTGTTCATATTCCATAGAGATGGCCTTCCGAATCGTTTGGCGCTAGTTTTATACCGATTTGTCTACCAGTTTTTAAAATATGCCGTTACTTCCGGTTTATAAATGGCGGCTGAAATCTCTGACCCCTTGAAGTATATTTTAAACATGATAACAATTTTATAAGCTGTCTCAAATAGTATATTTATTGCATCAAAATAAAAATTTGTGAGTTTATTAAAATGTGTGACGTAATTTCCGGTTTAGGTATGGGAAACTGCAAATATTATTGATGATAATACATAAAGTTGACCGTCTTAATTGTTTTGCGCTGGTTTCGTTGAAATCTAATTAGCAGTTATTGAGATATGATGTCACTTCCGGTTTCAAATAAGCGGCTTCCGGTTGGTTTTTTTAACAAGTCACATGAGACGTCAAAAGTACATACGTTACATAAATATCAAAATAATCGGTTAAACCTTTGTTGCCAAAAAGCCAATCGATGTATTTCAAATTTCATTACGTCATTTCCGGTTTCTTTAACATAATGTTTAGTCTTTTGCTACTTATCATGCATATAGATGACCGTCTGAATCGTTTGGCGCAATTTTCGTTCCAATCGGTCCAGCCGTTGACGAGATATGACGTCACTTCCGGTTTCAAAATGGCGGCACAAAAAATTCATGGGGTGAAGGTTAAATCAGACGCCAAAAGTGCACACGTGGTAAAAATGTGGGATCAATCGGTTCAGCCGTTTAGGCTGTGGCCTGTTTACCGGATTTGAATTCCAGGAGACTACTACTACTACTACTACTGAGATTATTATCTAGTGGAGCGGTCGCTCCACGCCAGCCAAGTCGTACGGCGCGCACACTCTCAAATAAAGGCTGGAGCAAACCCACTTTTACTGTAAGCATCAAAGTGGCATTTTCGGCCTACTGGATCTTAAAATTGGGAAATCTCACATTGTAGCGATATACCACTATATTATATTCCACTAGCTGCTTTAGCATTAAAATTGCGACAAGAAAAGGAAGTTTGAGCGACGACCTCAAGTCACTATCGACACCCTGGTGTATGACGGCCATCTTTTGGATATCAAGGAAGCACATTTTCCAGCGCCAGAAGATTTCACAATTATTTCTTTTCACGTTTCACTGTTTTCTACATTTGACATTTCATGAATTGATTTTGCTGTATTTTATAGTTTTTTCGTTGATTTTCGTTTGTTACCTTGAGAAAGGCCGAAACGTTGGTGTGTAATAAATATACGTAGCATAAACCGTTAAATGATGTTATTAATACCTACTGGCTGCGAGACTCTACATGATGTAATATATATATATATATATATATATATATATATATAATCAATATTTTTCGGTAATGCTTCGTTTATTCCACAGTTAAATATACAACGTTTCGCCAGGCTCCTGCCTGGCTTCTTCAGGTATATTACAAATTAATAAACTAAAAAACACAGCAATAGATCATATATAGATCATATATATATATATATATATATATATATATATATACCAACTGCAATGAGAAAAGATTTTCCTCGAGTGGGACTCGAACCCACGACCTTCCGATATCCAGTCAGATGCTCTTCCAGCTGAGCTATCGAGGTATCGAGCGCCTCGAGCGCCTCGATAGCTCAGCTGGAAGAGCATCTGACTGGATATCGGAAGGTCGTGGGTTCGAGTCCCACTCGAGGAAAATCTTTTCTCATTGCAGTTGGTATTTATTTACATTCACCCATCTGAGGTTATCAGCGAAAACCATATTTCACATATATATATATATATATATTGGTGAATAGTTTCATTCTCGTAGCCGTTATTTATTAAAATAGACATATCGGTTATATAATAATAATAATAATAATAATAATAATAATAATAATAATAATAGCGGGTTTTCTACAGCTCTAAGCCGGCCGTTTCCCGCACTCCAGACGCCATCTCTCTCTGTCCGTCCAGTCATCATCACCAATTCCTCTTCTTGACATGTCCAGCAGCACCTGTTTCTTCCAATCCTCTTCTGGTCGCCCTCGTCTTCTTCTACCAGGAGGTAACCAAGACTCTAATCTTTTTGGCCACCTCTGAGGTTCCATGCGCTGAACATGCCCATACCAAACAAGTCTATTTGTTTCTATACAATTAACCACCGTCTTTTCTACTCCCATCCGTTTTCTTATCTCCTCATTCCTCACGTGCTCTAATCTTGAGACTCCACAACTCCTTCTTAAGAAATCCATTTCCACTGCAAGCAGCCTTTCTCTATCCCTCTGCGTCATCTCCCACGTTTCTGCACCATACAGAAGTTTGCTTTGAACTATCGTCTGGTATATTCTTTTTTGTGGTTTTACCTACACTCCCGGACCAGAGTAACGAATTGAGCTTCTGTATTGCCTGTCTCGCCTGACCAATACGACAGGATATCTCTCTCCTACTGTTTCCTTCCTTATCAATTACAGTTCCCAAGTACTTATATTGCTCACACACCTCGATACACTGTCCATTCAAATCCAAGCCCTCTCCAAACTCCTTGCCAACCACCAAATATTTCGTCTTTGTAACGCTGATTCTTAATCCAGCCTCCTCATATGCATCATTATTTGTTTTCGAAATTTAAAATAAAAATCTTGGAAGAGATAGGTAACAATTTCCTATTTTTTTTTGCCAAATTGTAACAACTAGAGAGATTGTAATGTGCCAATACAACACAATTCACAAAATCTCAAGGTCACAGTTAATTTAAGTTGGCATTTATAAATACCTACAATGTACAGAAGGTAATTTTGAATGTTATTATATAGTATCGCCCATGATTTGAGTTTTAAAGTCATCGCTGACTGGTAAATCTACAGGCCGGCCGGTAAATTAAATGTTATTCAGAATTATAAAGTGTTTTAATTTCTTACAGTACGGAATCGCCTCTCGGCTTCTGACACAAAACAGAATGTCTTCTTCCTGAGGATGCTGGGAAATCCTGTGGATGCATGAAACTGGATGTACACCGGCTTCGGTGCAGGCAAATACGAAATACGCTCTAGGCCTGTTCAAGGTCAATTCAAAAGGTATGCAAATTCGTCTATGGACCATTCATTACATTACTTTTTACAAGACCGTGTACCTACTTTAGGAAATTAAACGTTTTAAACTTTCACAAACTATAGTTTTATATACCTAGAAATCAATACTTCGCTCATCGAGCAGTATTTCAATACCCTGCTAAATTTTGAACCGTTGATTCGTACTATTGCCAGGGACACAGTGGAATCTAGTGGAGCGGTCGCTCCACGCCAGCCAAGTCGTACAGCGCGAGCACACTCATTTAAAAAGGCTGGAGCAACCCACTTTTACTGTAAGCATCAAAGTGGCATTTTCGGCCTACTGGATCTTAAAAATGGGAAATCTCACATTGTTGCGAAATATTTTAATTTAGAGCTATGGCCCACCCTACCATATATTCCAAGTTTGGCAATAATACGTTATGCAGTTTGCGAGCTGGAGGACAGTGAAAATCGTGAAATTGTACTGCTTTCAGATAATGATTATGATTATAATTCATCTTCCAATAATTCCGCGGTCTCCGCCACAGGCTAAACGGCAGGGTCGATTGACCCGAAATTTTCAGCACATATAAAGCTCGTCTGCCTGATGATAACTTGCCCTTATAAATTTTTTGTGCCGCCATTTTGAAACCGGAAGTGACGTTATATCTCAAAAACGGCTTAACCGATCGGAACGAAATTTGCGCCAATCGATTCAGACGGTCCTCTATATGAAATAACAGTAGTTAAATTAAAGTTTTCTAATTACTGAAACCGGAAATGACGTCATAGTTAAGCGAAATCTGCCTAAATTCACTTCCCTTTATATAAAAACCAACTACATATTCAGAAGGCTTATAATGAAATATGAGTATTTATATACATACTAATACAATGTGTAAGAGCTTTCAGCCGCCATTTTGAAAACCGGAAGTGATGCCATATCTCGAAAACGGCTGGACCTATTGGAACGATGCTTTCGCAATTCTTCATGGTATATCACTTTAAGTATATATTTAGCTCCAAACAATATTTTTTTTAGTAAATTATTCGGAAATGGCGTATTTTTTAAAAAGAATTAGCCATTGTTGCCCCAAAAAGTTTTACAAGTTGTGTAAATAAACTAAAAAAATAATTGATATCCCCATAAAAAACACTCCGTGTAAAAAAAACAGCCAAGTCTTGTAATGGTACACCAGTGTTTCATGTATAGATTCTAGTATAATAGCATAAGATAGTATATTCGCGGTTACCACCTCCGCTAGTAGCGCTGAGATCGCCTGCGAATGGCGGACCGGGTGCGGATAAGCAGGTGGAGATTTCACGCGCTGTGTGCTATTCTTATACCGGGTGGCGCAAAACATCCCCTTGTTTGAGAGGTCACTACATCAACACTATTAAAGATAGGGGTTTGAAACTTAAACATATTTTAGAAAACATACTGACATATAATATATGTAAGTTTCAAACATATTTATTGAATGGGAAAAATGTAAAAAATTACCGAAGTTGTTTTTGAAAAAACAGAATAATCCATACAAAATTACGTATTTGAAGGATTTGTTTGCAGTTACTTTGTAGGAAGTAGGTGATTTTATGTTTACTCATGAATTCATAAATGAACATGAAATAACTTTTAATACATCTATGTGAATTTATCCTTGGTTTATTGAGTTAT
Source organism: Leuctra nigra (assembly GCA_934045905.1). Taxonomy (NCBI): domain Eukaryota; kingdom Metazoa; phylum Arthropoda; class Insecta; order Plecoptera; family Leuctridae; genus Leuctra; species Leuctra nigra. The sequence goes on along the minus strand of OW203762.1, from coordinate 1,683,330 downwards.
GTGTGAGAATGTATTTAACTTTCGTCCACTGACATTAACGGGAGTTTAAATACCTACATTGTGTAAATCTTCGCTGAAAACACATACACAATTATTTTCTTCCCTCTCAATTTCTATTCTTGAAACCACAATTATCAATAAGATACTTTATACTAAATGGAGACACCTTTTATGGCAAATTATGACAACAATGGAAACTTCTTTGCATAACAGAGCTGATTCTTTATAACAAGCTACCAAATTGTTTAATCTCTAACGTGTGCTTTTCGAACGCTAGGTATAAACTGTTGATCAAAGGCTCAATTCAAATGTATGTAACTTTTTTCTCATAACTCAAATATTTCTACAAATCGCATGCAATAAATTATCATGTGTCCTATAACGTGTACAAATTTCAGCTCCTTATCATTTGTAGTTCTGTCGGAGTGAACTCGCAAACAGCGGGATTTTTTCGGCGAGTTTTGGGGGAGTTTTATTTTATTTACGAATTAATATGGATACCTCGGACATTTAATTATATAAAATCATGAAGTACGTGGGAAATTTTCAGCAATCTATTATAGAGTGGCAGCAATTTAAATGCGTAATGATGTATGGATGGAAACCTAGACAGGAAATGGGGCAAATTCACATAGATTTTGTACCCGAGTAACAAATTCGCTTTGCAATCATAAGTTCTGTTCTCATTTCGATTTTTGGGTCAATTAATTAATTAATCATAAGCTAAAGAAGAGATTATGAAGGTTTTATATTTCCCTATAGAACTACAAAAGTTTTAATCAACCGAACCATCAAGATTGTATGAAATTTCCACTGGTTTCGCCCAATTTGCCCGCATTAATGGTTCATTTGGAAATGAATGAAAGGAATTTATTCCCGCTCTATTTTACATTGTGGCACTGAAAAGTATCTATTACTAACGGTACTCTTTGTTCCTAACGCATATCCGTGCTTTGACACTATTTCCATAATTATATTTAAGAAAAATCAAATAGATAGCAGTGGCCAGCGTCAATGACTAATAGCGTGCATAGCAGCCATGTTGGGTTCTTCAATCCGCACCTAGCGGGTTCAGCGTTTCGCCGCCAGATGTCACTGAGCTTTGCTGGTAATCGCCAATAAGTTTGCGTGTGCGACATTCTCGGGTGTCAACGACCTCAGTGGTAGTGTCCAGTGTGAGGGGTTGAGGGGAAGGGGTGTGTACCCCTCATGCGAGAGCTGAGGAAGCAGGCAGTTCGTTTTGAGACGAGGACCGAGGGTGACGGACCTTGGAGGGCCGTCCGTTGGTCAAGAGAAGCTTTCGCGCCGAGAGCGGTTTGCACGAGAACGCCTAGACGCCTGTGACGCTCGACGACGATTCAACAACGTCACTGTGCAGAGTATTCGCTATCTACACACTGTTCAACACCGCGACACCGCGTGAGTCCTCATTGCCGTGGCACGCATCAGGTTACCCATTTTACATCAATAATATTTCACGAAGAAGCAAATTTACGAACTTGAACCCAGCTACGTCTCTGCGGCGTCAAGAGCGATTCTTCACCGTATTAGATCACCTGAACTTTGTGTACGGTGCTGATTGGTATTTTCATGGTTATTTGCATGTGAATTAGAGTAAGAGTATATAGGTTTTAGAGTGTTCACGCGCCTGTGAACACCGCAGCGACATCCATTGTCTTCTTGTGTTTTTGGTCAATAATAATTAGATTGTTCTAACATATTTTGCTGTATCAATTCAAGGACGAGGGACCCCATATTCCATCCTATAGGTATCCTCCTAGGAACCATTGCAGTCTCTTCAACTAAAAAAAAATATTATGAAATCTAAAAATTCTGCACTGAAACGTAGTGATATCAAAAAATGAGCCAAGTCAAATCTTTATTTATATATATTGTGAGTATTTTACAGCACAGGCCGTTTCTCACACCCCAATCGCCACCTCTCCTTGTCCATCCAACCATCTTCCAGCAAGTTTCTTCTCCCCATTGCCTCCTTTACATCTTCTTGCCATTCTCTCGGCGGTCGGCCCCTTTTCCTCCTCTCTGGAGGGGTCCAATGCCATATCTTCAGGGGCCACCTATGGGGATCCATTCTTCTTAAGTGTCCATACCAGCACAATCTCCTTCGCTCTATCTCCTCTACCACTGTTTCTTCCTTCTTCATCCATCTCCGTATCTGTTCATTCCTAATATGCTCAATTCTTGACACCCTACAACTTCTTCTGAGCGCATCCATTTCAACCGCCATCAACCTCTCTTTATCCCTCTTCGTTACTTCCCAGGTCTCAGATCCGTATGTAAGAATACTTTGTACAATGCTGCTATAAATTCTATTCTTTGTAGGCTTCTGCAGTTGTTCAGACCACCACATCGAGTTCAGCTTCTGAACCGCTTGTCTTCCCTGGATTATCCGGCTGCTAATATCTCTCCGACTACTTCCCTCCGATGAAAAAATAGATCCTAAGTACTTATACTCTCGGCACTCTTTCACTTCCTTCCCATCCACGTCCATGTCATTACCTTCTCCCCCTACCACCAAGTATTTGGTCTTGTCAAAATTGATTTTTAAACCCCATTTTTCGTATGTTTCTGATAATTTCCGCATCATATAATTGCAGTCGTCCTCGTCCAATGCAACCACTACTTGGTCATCAGCAAAGAGAAGGGAATGCAGGTAATCTCCATTCACAGGCACACCCATCCATCTACACTTGGCTTGCCATTCTTGCAAAACCTTATCTATATAGATTTTGAATAGAGAAGGTGAGAGGCAGCACCCTTGACGCAAACCCTTCGTAATCTCGAAGCTACTGGACATGCGATTTCCTACTTTCACTACACTCCTCTGTCCTTCATACAGGTCTCTTATGGTGTCCACATATGCATGAGGAATAGTGCTGTCGTATAACACCTCAAACATCCTTTTTAACGGCACTGTGTCATACGCTTTTTCTAGATCTACAAACACCAAATGAGTCTCCCTGCCTCTCGCTACCCTTTTTTGCACTAGCTGCCTCAAGGTGAAAATATTATCCACACATGAGCGCCCCGCTGTGAAACCGCACTGTTCTTCTCCAATGGTAACTTCTTGCTCCAATCTAGTCTTTATAATACGCCCATACAATCTTCCAATAGATGCAGTTACGTTGATTCCTCTATAATTATGACAGTCCGTTCGGGATCCTTTCTTGTAGATAGAGCTCATGTATCCAACCTTCCACTCTTCTGGTACATGCTCAGCGTCAATCAAGCATCTATTAAAGATGTCTTGTAGGATTTCTATGACTCCTTCTGGACTATTCTTCACCAATTCTATTGACACATTTCCAGGGCCTGGTGCTCTCCCATTCTTTGTGCGTCTCAGGGCTTGGTAAATTTCTCTCTTGGTTATTACACCAATTGCTACATTCTGCCTCTGCCTTGGTATGATATTCCACCCTTGCATGTACTCATTCCGATCTTCGTTTAACATTTTCTCGTAGTACCCCCTCCACTCTTCTATCCCAATCATCTGTACCTTGGATTTATATTGCGTATCCTGCCTCAAATCCTTAATAGTCTTCCATGCTTCTCTAGCCCTAGTACCTCCTATATGTCTATCAATTTCATCGCACCTTTTATTCCAGGCTTCATTTCTTGCTTTAACGACTGTTTTTTTGTACTTCTCTGCTCGCTCTTGCATACTGCTTCCTATCCTCTCTATCCTGACTCACCAACCACTTCTGATATAGCTGCCTTTTCTCTTTTATGATGTTTTCTACTTCTGTGTTCCACCAGTACACCGTCCTTTCCTTAGACTCCTCTTCCCCGAGTGCTTCACTCGCCGCTTCATGAATCGCTCGTTTCATTCTGCTATAACTCTGCTCTACTGTCTCATTCTCCCCTGCTTGGCTTAATTTCTGTGCTAGACGTAACTTATACAGAAATCTGATAGAGTCGTCTCGCAACAGGTGTAACTTATACCTCTTTCCCTCGACTCTTCCCTGGTCTGGTTGTTGCATCCCCGTTGTAGCATGATGTCTGTATTTAATCCAAACTCTGGCTTTTACAAACATGTGGTCCGTGCCACATTCAGCCCCTCTAACTACTTTTACGTCCATAGTCTTGAGCTCTGATTTTTGTCTCATTATCACATAGTCTATAATCGATCTCAAGTTTCTCGTCGGTTGCATCCAAGTGTACTGATGAATTTGCTTATGCTGATAGAATCCATTCATTATCTTCAAATCCAATGCACCACACAGTTCTATTAGTCGCTCTCCGTTATCATTCACAACATTCTCCCCAAATCTTCCAACCACCAGATCATCTTCCTTCCTTCCAGTTCTTCCATTCAAGTCCCCCATTAGCAGTATTTCCTTTCTACTACTAACTTGACTCAAGAGGGTGATGAGGTCATTTTCAAACGCATCCTTAACTGCCTTGTTAGAATCGTCCGTTGGTGCATAAGCAGCAACAACAACCAAACAGTGACCCCATATCTCCATCTCCACTTTCATTATCCGCTCAGAAGTCTCCTCCCAATTCTTGATAAACTTCCTAAATTTCTTGTTTACCACAATTGCTACACCGGCCTTCGCCCTTCGTTCTTTTGCGACCCCACTGTAGAAAAACAGATACTCTCCAATCTCCTCACTACCTCTCCCTTTCTTCTTTACCTCCGTCAGAGTGGCAATATCTATGTTATACTTCTCTAATTGCTCGAAGACTTCATGTTGTTTGGTACTTATCCCCTGAATGTTCCATGTTCCAAAATTCAAGGTCCGTTTTCTTAGCTTTGTTCGTCTATAAGGTTTTCCGTCCGTTGGTTTCCGAGGCTTATCGTTGGGTTTCTTAGCATTGTTCGTTTTTTACTGAGATAAGGGAGCTAGCCTTATGCCCAAACCCCCAACCTGGAGGACCAGCATTTTCTGTAGGGGTTTGTTCCCTTAGCCGATTGGCCCCAGTTTGAATGCGCCGGGAACTATTTGAAAATTATTTGAAAATTAAAAAATACTTGGCGCATCGTTTTTTTAGGGCATTGTAGGTGTAGGTACTGTAAGTTTATGTGTTTATATCTAGCCTATACTTCTAAGCTATTTATATACACGATGCGCCAAGTATTTTTTAATTTTCAAATAAAGATTTGACTTGGCTCATTTTTTGATATCACTACGTTTCAGTGCAGAATTTTTAGATTTCATAATATTTTTTTTTAGTTGAAGAGACTTGGCTGTTTTTTTTACACGGAGTGTTTTTTATGGGTATACTGTTACTGCAGAGTATTGAATAACTGGTCCTAAGATCAACATTGTATATTATTTTATCTACAAATGTTCAGCCAAATTGGTGAAGATCTTACAGCCTTATTGACATTTTAGATTTTTGAAATAGGTTAAAATTGATGTTGATGAAAATTGTGCCTCGTTTTCTAGAACATTAGTAGCTATATCATAGTGTTAAATTTTATTTCTAGACTATAGCTACACTCATACCAAAATTTTATACATGATGCACAAAGTATTTTTTAATTTTTAAAATAACTACAATAGGTACGCTTGGCACAACTAAAATTGATAGTTCAATAAATCTGATTTACTGATAAATGTTAGATCGCACAGCAGTCAGTCCAAGCCATCTCCTTGTCTCACTCTAGTTGGTGACCTCTTATTTCAGTGATAATATCAAGCTTTGATCGGTATGGAACATGACCAGCAGTCATTCAAATTTGTTCACCAATTAATTTTTGTCGTGCCGAGTGTACCTACTAGTTACTACACTTTGGGATAATTTTTAATATATCACTACTTTCCAAATTTCAGTTTGATTTTGTTTCGCTTTAATGAAGAGACATCTAGCTGACTGGACCTCTTCTCAAAAATCTTGATTACCTTTATTTTCAGGAGGGGTTTACTTATTTGTAGCCGCGTCAGTAACCTCGGCCGCTGACAGCGTCCACCTTAACACCACGAGCAGGTCGTGGTGTGTCTTTGCCTAGTGGCTAGCTCAGACATAGATAGGTCGATGGGTTTGAGCATAGAAAAATAATTAATTAAACAGAGTAGGAACTAGGAGACTACAAAGATGTTCGGCAGTGGTTACTCAGTACTACTCAATACTCAGAATTACAAAAGAAATAATCCACACAGGTGGTTTTATTATACAAAACCATCAACTCAAAAGAGTTACTGAACTGAACAGGCATAAAATAAATAGCACATGGTTTGAGTAGAAAAATGCAAATGGCCTCCGGCCCATGAAGTTACTAGATTGAACAAGAAAGAAAAGTAAATAATTAAATAATACAGTGTGGCAATGCCAACACTTACCTCGAGAGCCTCCTCGACAGATTACTAAACACTAGAGTCAAAATAGGCTAGCACTTTGGTTCGAGAACCTCCGTGCACATTTACTCTGGTACCTTCTATACCTTTCTCATACGTACTCAAATTGTGGAAAGCATAAAATAGCTGTATAATAATGGAATTTCGAAATACAGATCTAAACAGAATAATGGTCTATCCGAGACGAAAACCGAAGGGAACGAACAGGACGTCTTGATCAGAGAACGCCCCTCAAGAAAACCACGAGGTTGGCAAAACGTCGGTAGCAAGCAAGACAGTCAAACGCCTCAAACTCACAAACTGAATCGAATGAACGAAACCAGCTTGGCTCTACAAATAGACTAAGGGCAAGACTTCTTAGCAAAAACACAAATGAAAGTCTAAGAAAACATTCATAGACTAAAACTGAAAGGCGTGAGCCGTATGTGAATCTACTTTACCATGCTTCCCGGTTTACCCTGGCTCGCGGAGTTCACGTCCGAACCCCTCGGTAGACGACACGAAAAGACATCGAGGGAAGTTACATGATTTACGAGCAAGACAAAATATCATCCCTTACATTTCATCCGGTAATGGAAAATTACCTGTACAACGTCAGAATGACAGCTCGCATCAAAACCTACAAGGTCGGACCATGCTACTTGACCGAGCAGTGGCGCTATCCCACGGCCGAACAGATAACTAACAGTAAAAGAGTGGGAAAATACAAAACCCAATAGGTGGAATAGATGTTAGGTAGGTAATAGTTTTTTAAACTGTTACAAATTTATATCAAAAATTATATGCAAAATTTTGTTATTCATCAAGATCTTGTGTGTTTAGTCTTTTTTAGAACGTCGACAATTAAATTGTCATGATTTGACTAGTTTCCTAAATATCGTGATGTTACCAAGATCTTAGCAAGATTTTTCAGTAGAGATGGAGATTTTTTTTTATGAGGATACAAAATACCTAAGTAGTAGTAACTATTTTTTGTGTAGCTTGTTCCAAATTAGTTCCAAATGTGTTGTTCAAGCTTGTTCCAAATTATTACTTGCTTGGTGTATGCAATGTACTCGTACTTTTGTAAAGATAGACTTGTAGGTAGGTAAAGCTACCACCCTTGCACTATAGGCTTTCAGCAATACAGCAAAGGTCACGAACAACAAGGGGTAGTTATTTGGGATGGGGTGGGGAGACTTTATTGATAACCGGTATTGGGGCAATGAACTAATCAATAACTACTTCCCATCCCACAGATAATATTTCTTCCGATCAGTGATCATACCAATATTTACTCGAGAGCCTGTTTACTATTACAAATAGCAGGTTGTTATCACATTCACGGAACAATCATAAATCATTTCTAGAATAAAACGCGATCGCTCTGCATGTTGTCTCCGTTTGAGGAATCACTCAATGTTTTAAAGTGGAAAATTAAAATTGATTTTTCAAACAATGCCTTGTGAATTTAAAAAACCTAAATCAAATTTAATTTCAAAATCATAGAAAATTATAGCAGGTAAAGCAGATTAATTGATTTTTTTCTTGGTTAATAATGCATTTGTATTATTTTATTGAGCGAGCGAAGCGAGCGTCTCCTTTTGGCTCTTTTGGCACGGACCTCTGTTTTTTTTTTTTTTTTTTTTGGCTGCTACCTGGAGCAATGGTAGTCGCACCGTTTCACCGATCGATCTGAAATTTTGCACACATGTAGAGACAACCTTTTCTGTTTGCTGACCCAAATTTTTTTTGAAATCCATTGATTGGTTAAAATTTAAATAAATATCTCCTGAGAGGTTGAAAAATGAAAATGGTCTTCGATACATTTGACCTAACTCATATTTTGCATGGTCATTAAGACCAACATTGTCTGTTATTTTACAAATTTTCAGCCAAATTCTCCCATTGGTTAAAATTTAAAAAAATATTTCATGTGCTTTTTGAAATTAAAACCAGAACCGTTTGACCGATCAACTAAAAACTATGCATGGTCATTGGGTCCAACATTATCTGTATTTTTGACAATTTTCATACTAATCTGTGTTTACATTCAAAAGTTATTGACAGTTTACGGACATTTTGCTTGTTGGCTCTCATATTTCTCGAATTTCACATTTCACGGCATCTTCGAATCTTCAGTTCAAGGTTGTTAGAGCAGAAACTTTCAAATGTATATGAAACTGATATGACCGTTTAATTAACAGATCGATCTCAAATTGTCTTCTGTTCACACATTTATATTATATGAGTGGTCTCAGGTATATTTTTTGAACGAGATCCTATGATTTTTTGGAAATTAACAAGGAATCGTACAATCATAAAGGTTCAATCGATCAACTTAAAACTTTGCATGGTTATTCGGACCAATATTTTAGGAATTGTTGAAGATTTTAAGGACATTTTCGATATACAGAATTTCGGTTCGAGGTGTTGCGCGTATCCGTGCTCGCTCATAACGCGTTACTCAGAGCGTTTTCCTAGTTATGTATTCTTTTCGAATCGAATGCGTGAATCTTATTTCGTGTCTGGGAGTAATTAGAGTAATTATAAAATGATGATAAAGTAGAGTATAGAGTAACATCGATTTAGCGAAACTATTTTTGGCGACTCCATTTTGCCAAATAAATTTTGGGCCGATGACTTTTTTGTCGAGTGATAGCTTTTTAAAAATGGATCGATTTTTAAGGGATTCTTTTAACAGAGAGCGCTGAGTTGGATTCCATACTTTTAAAATTATTGTTGTCAAATGTTATTTTACATTCTAATTGATGTGAAACTGTTCATTTCCAATTACCCTTCAGATAGCACTAAATAATGCTATCATATTAGAATATCTAATGGTATGCTAAGAAGTGTTTTACATTGCAAAACGACTTCTTTGGTATCTCGACATGGCAAGACTAGAAAGCCCTCATAGATGTGTCTTGAATTGAATTCAAAGGAATATTTATTGATTTTTGTATTGCAAAAATATAATTAATGTTTTCCTAATTATATGTGTTTCAAAATATAATAAATATTTTAGTTTCACGCGAAAATAAAGGGTTGATAAAATCTAATTCGTAAAATTAATGGCAAAATTATATTGTTTTTTCTGATGTGTGAAAAGATTAATTGTGCACTTGAAATATCGAAATATATGAATTATTAAACTGATTAAACTCATTACTTCGAGATAAATTACATAAAAGGGACACAATAGAAAGTATATTGTTACATTTCCTCAAATAAATAGCAAACTGTCGCGGCCGTGGGGTTAGCAGGGCAACAGAGCGACTGAGAGAAAATGAAAATGATAGCTGGTAGTGGACTGTAAGGTTAAGAGATTGGGTTTACCTTTACTGGCGTCGCGACGTCGGCGTCTTGCGATGATGTTCGTCGAAGTCTTGGGAACTCTGGGGTGTAAGGCCAGTGGGACACTGCAGTGAGGTAATACGGGAGTTGCACTTGGGAAATGATGTAGGAATTTAATCGTAGAGAGTTGAAATAATAAACTCGGTAATATCTTCTAGACTCGGCTTCGATGCCTGACAAGTAATAACTATGCGTACGAGGAAAACTAAACACGCGCTGCCTCGATGCAGGCTGGCGAGAAAAACGAGAAATGACTTATTCGAACCAGGTCACTTTACTAACTGATGACCATGCGGTCGGTAAAGGGAAAATCAACCCTAGCAAGGGGATGACATACCTAGATACACGGAACACTGCTTCCGCCATCAACAAGCGGGAAAATATGAAATGGCCCAAACATACCGCCCACCAAAAAGGAACTTTTTCGACTCGAAAAGAACCCCAAAAAAGAGAGAGAAAACAAAACAGAAACTGAGATGAGCACACCTAACACTCAACGGGGAGCGAAACCAATTTGTTCAATGGTCTCTTGTACACGCCGGTTGAAGTGCGAATGGACACGACGCGGGCAATACCATCTTGGCCGGGATGAAGCTGGATGACACGTCCGATTGGCCAAGAGAGGGGGCTACTAGGAGCGTCAAAAAGAAACACAACATCTCCAACTTTCAAGTTGGAGGGACCACGTACCCACTTTCCTCGCTGCATCTGGGTGTTCAAGTATTCGCGGGACCAACGAGTCCAGAATGTTTGATGCAGCTCTCGTACGCGGTGCCAGCGAGTTAGTGGTGATTTCTCGCAGGAGAATTCTTGCTCAGGGGGAGCAAGAAGGGGGGAGCCGATGAGGAAGTGGCCAGGCGTCAAATAATCGGGGCTTTCTTCGGGATCCGAGGAGGTAGCACACAAGGGACGACTATTCAATACGGCTTCTATTCTGCTGAAGAGTGTGGCGTATTCCTCAAAGGTGTATGATGAGTCTGCGATGAGGCGATGCAGGAGAGACTTCGCGGACTTGACGCCGGCTTCCCAGAGTCCTCCGAAGTTCGGAGCGTAGGGCGGGTTGAAGTGCCAGCGAATCTCGCGTGAAGACAGAGCGTCGGCGATGACGGTCTGGTCTCGGGACAACATCTCGCAGAGTTCTCGTAGATGTCGAGCAGCGCCCACGAAATTCCGGCCGCAGTCAGAGTAGACATGAGCGGGGAGACCTCGGCGCGAGCAGAAACGGTCCAGGCAGGCGAGGAACGCTTAAGTGGACAACTCGGAGACCATTTCCAAATGGACTGCTTTGGAGGCCATGCACACAAACAGACATAGGTATCCTTTGGTGCATGGAGCGTTCCGGCGGGTGCTGGTTTTGACTTGGAACGGGCCAGCGAAGTCCGTGCCGACATGAGCAAAAGCGCGAGACATCTGCACTCGGGCGGGAGGCAGATCACCCATCGGAGGCTGGAGAGTTTTAGCACGGAATTTATGGCACGTCAAGCAGCGGTGTATGCGCTGACGCAGCAGTCCGCGGAGAGAGACAATCCAATAGCGCTGTTGGATCAGTGCTTGGACGGTCCTGGGTCCAGAGTGTAGAGACATTTGATGATAAGAGTCACATAATAATGCAGACAGATGGGCTTCCTTAGGAAGTAGGAGAGGATGACGCGCGTCTTCAGGCAGAGACGAGTGTCGCAGCCTCCCGCCCACCCTAAGATACCCGGCGGGGTCGAGAAACGGTTTGAGTGCGGCAAGACGAGACTTGACTTGCCCGTGTTGAGCTATCTGACGTATCTCAGCGGAGTAATATTGCCGTTGGGTGGCTTTGATGAAGATGTTGAGGGCGTCCTGTAGCTCCGGAGGAGTTAGAGGACCGGTCGGAGCGGGCGAGTAGGTGCGTTTTGCGAGTAGAATGCGGGCGAAGCGTATGACATAACCGTAGACTCGCCGTGCCTTTAGGAGAGTTGAAACCTTGCTGAAGGTGACGAGCAGCGGGTCGACGTCCACTCGAGCAGTGAGAATGACAGGAGATGGCTTGATTTCTGGCAACTCTGCACTTGACGCGAGGGGAGGCGAAGCACGAGGCCAAGAGGGCGGAGAGTCGCGCATGAAGTTCGGGCCGAACGTCCACAACGGATGCTCCTTCAGCTGAGACGGTGTCAATCCGCGAGAGGCACAATCGGCAGGATTGTCACTTGACGAGACGTGCGCCCAAGCAGTCGAAGAGGAATCTTCAAGCACCTCCACTACGCGGTTGGCGACGAATGTCTTGAGGCGGTTGGGCTTGTGCACGCAGTGGTGTGGAATCACATATGAAGAGGGCGTGGTTGCGATCTTCATGTGTTCTGACTTGGAATAGTCCTGCATGAAACCTTGATAGCCGGCGTCTTGTGCAGGATTACGTTTGAGGCGACGCTCCAGAGAGAGAAAATTCTGCATGGCGGCTTCACGGTTGTTGCCGAGAGGAGGATGCGACGATTTAAAAGGGAGTGCCACAGAATAACGTCCCGACGCATCACGCTTGTGAGTAGCGACGAAGTGTTGTTCGCAGAAATCGTCTTCAGGGCTTTTCTGGGGAGGGCGGCGAACCTCTTCCGACTCCCAGAACAGACGGAGTGTCTGGTCCAGTGGGGGGACGGAACACGCGAGCATGGAGAGAGGGGATGGGGACGACGGTGCATCAGAAACAGTCTGTCCTAACACCACCCAACCGAATATGGTATTGAGGGCTGACGCGTCCCTCCAATCACCATGTCACCAGACTTTTGCAGTATGTCCGGGTAGAGATCTGCACCGATCAAAAAATCGATTTGGTCGGGAACGTGGAACTGATCGTCGGCTAATGAGAGGCCACGATAACGATCGAACACTTCTAGAGAAACTGTATTGTTAGGAAGCTGACTCGAGATGGAGGAGAGGACAACTGCCTGAACGCCTAGAGGCTTGTGGCGCAGGAGACGAGAGGCAATTTTACAATTGACAGTGCCAATGACACGAGCGGAAGAATTACCAATGGCGAGTAATTCAGTTTGGCTGGGGTTAACTTTCAATCCAAGCTTCTTTGTCAAAGAGTGTATGACAGCTGAGATTTGAGATCCCGAATCAATTACGGCACGAAAGGGTTGATAATTCCCTTGTGCGTCACTGATGAACCCACGGACAGTACCTAAGAGTACGGTCTTGAAACTTGAAATGTCCTTGGGCTGACAAGTCATGGCCCGCGGAGGGTCAGTATCAGCAATGGTATCAGCAAGTGGAGGCAAAGCTGATTGAGAATTGACGGTCTGTTGTGAAGAGAGCGTCGACTGGGGGGTTACAGGGGGGGTTGTTGCTGCAACAGGATGCAACAGCGAATGGTGTTGCTTACTTTGACAAGTGGTGCATGATTTCTTCGAGGTGCTTGAGCGCGCGCATGAGCTCCCAGACAATTGAAGCACCGCTTCAGACGTCGCAATGTTTGATACTTTTCATCGCGAGTTTGAGCGAGGAAGATACTACAATTGTAGAGGGTGTGTCCTTGGTTGCATAATGGGCATTTATGATAACCAGGCGGTGACGTAACTTTGCTCGCGACAACTTTATTCTCGGCTGCAAGTAGAGAGCTGAGTCGCTTGATCGGCGACGTGGTCGCGTGACCTTCGGATGACTTGATGTTTGCATGTCGAGACCGCATAATTCTAGAATACGCGACTGCTCCTCGACGAACGTAATCAACGATGCGTATGTGGGTGTAGCATGTGATGACATCTTGTTTTCGAACGCCTTACGAGATGCGAAATCTAGATTACGCACTGTAAGCGAAAACAACAAAAAATCTGCCAACTCAGCGATACCGAGAGCCTTCAAAGCGGCAATACAATTCTTATGAATTCGTAAGAAATCTTGCAGTGAATGATGCGAGCTAGATTTGAGAGGCGCAAAGTCTAGGACTTGTTGAATGTAATTACTCGCCAATAATCGTTTATTTTGATAACGCTGCACGAGCGCATCAAAAGCGAGGGAGTAGTTTTCATTGTCAATTTGAAAACCAGAAATCACGGAGAGAGCGATGCCAGATAATGTGGATCGCAGATAGTGAAACTTTTGCACTGAGTTCAGTGACTCATTTGTGTGCACAAGCGACGTAAACAAAGAATAATATTCTGGCCATTGCTTCGTGTCCCCAGAGAATGTAGGTAAATCAATGCGTGGAAGCTGATTTATTACGATCGGGGGAGGCGTGACCATGTTCACTGGAGGAGGTATGACATTGACCTTAGATTCAGCCAACAGAAATGCGGATTGAGCTGCGTAAATTATTTCCTCAAAACCCACTGAGACCTTAGAAATTTCTAGCGGTTTGATCGTCGGGTCAAGCAATGAGTTGTGATTAATAATGCTGGTTTGCAGTGCTTTAAATTCAGCTTGAAGCACTGTCAAACGCTCAAAACGGCCTTTTACTGCGGCTAAGCGTTCGGGTTGCAATGTCTTGAAGATTTCATATGTGCGTTGTGCTTCTGCATAAAGCTCTTCACGTTGAATCTTGAGTACTTTTTGTTTTCGCTTTGTTCCTCCATGACGAAATGAGCGTAGGAAACAAAATGTGAGCCAAAATGTAGATGACGAGACTGAGTAGAGAACTACGCGAACAGAGGTCAAGGTCACAGAACACGAGACTTATTCCGTACGAGAGAGAAACGTCCTTCAAGGTCACTGACCACGAGGTGAAAACTTGGGGGATGAATACCACAAGAAACGAATGAACAATAGAGAACAGCTCTACTGATCCAACATTTACCAATGAGAAAGACTCTAGCATGAGAACTAGCGAGAAAAACGAAGAGAAAACCACGGCTAGAAACAAAGCTCCGGCTCAAGGGACCAAATATGTCGCGGCCGTGGTGTTAGCAGGGCAACAGAGCGACTGAGAGAATGATAGCTGGTAGTGGACTGTAATGTTGAGATTGGGTTTACCTTTACTGGCGTCGCGACGTCGGCGTCTTGCGATGATGTTCGTCGAAGTCTTGGGAACTCTGGGGTGTAAAGCCAGGGTGGAGGGACACTGCAGTGAGGTAATACGGGAGTTGCACTTGGGAAATGATGTAGGAATTTAATCGTAGAGAGTTGAAATAATTAACTCGGTAATATCTTCTAGACTCGGCTTCGATGCCTGACAAGTAATAACTATGCGTACGAGGAAAACTAAACACGCGCTGCCTCGATGCAGGCTGGCGAGAAAAACGAGAAATGACCGATTCGAACCAGGTCACTTTACTAACTGATGTCCATGCGGTCGGTAAAGGGAAAATCAACCCTAGCAAGGGGATGACATACCTAGATACACGGAACACTGCTTCCGCCATCAACAAGCGGGAAAATATGAAATGGCCCAAACACAAACATTTTAATATTTTTTAGTTTCTCTGAGTTCGTAGAATGACTGTGTTACCTTAATTATTGGTTTTAGCAAAGTAATACAAAACTCAACCTGAGGAACGGTTTTTTCATGATCTGGTAAATTTAAATGAGCTGATTAGCACTCGATGTCATGGCAACAACAAGTTAATGTTTAAGTTACATCACAGAATCACTTATTCAAGAAAGGGAGTTTGTCCAAAAATAGTGAAATTGACTTTATTTAAAAAAAATCGTCTCTTAGCATGTAGACACACATTTAGCAAGAAAGGGCGTAAGTCCCAGTACTCCTAATGGCTAAAAGCCGCTCCTAATTAACGAAATTTTGCAGGAAATGGAATCCCAGGACAGTTTATCATAATTTTATCTAGCAGTAAACTGAAAAACAAGTCCTTGCATTATTAGGTATGTAGTTTTTTTTACATTTCCAATTTCAAGCAATTGAAAAGCGACTTATTGATGTAATACAATTTAATAAGGAGCAAGTTGGCTCTGGGGTCAAGCACTGGACTTACGCTCCTGGAGGACTGGGATATTCCCATTCCACTTCCTCCGTTCTATCATAGAAGAAGGGATAATATGGATGGAAGCAATTCCAGATCAGATACGAAGGTGATGGAAGAGAGTGAAGAGGAGATCATGAAAAAAAGTTTAATTTCACACCGATGGATCTACGAGTTTCTGTATAATTTGTATGGGTATAATTTTTTAACATCTTTGTGAAATAATCTTTGGCATTTTTGCAGGCCCGGCGCAAGTTACAAATTTGCCTTATTTGAATTTGTGAATTTCGATGTGTTTTTATTATTTTTGACGATCTATTCCTAAAGAAGATCACTGAATAGTGGTGGAAAACTGAAGATTTTTAATAATATTAGTTTTGTAAACCATTCAAAGTAATCGTATTATTTTTAAAATAAAAAAGTTTTTTACGCAAGTCTTTGGTTAGAGATAACTAGGAATTACCCATTTTACCGTAAGGTCCCTTTTCTCCGACCGCATCATAATAATGTTTGGAAAGTATTATTTACGTCCTGCCATTGACTGTGCGTTTCGGATTGATTTGTTTACATCATTATCGATCTGTTGTTGCTGGAAACAAGCTCTGACAGTATCTAGTTAATAGGCAACATAAACACTGCGCTGTGTGTTAAGTTGTCTAACCTGCAGGCGCAAGCAAGGGAATGTGCCCTGAGGCGCCAGAAGGAAGTCTGGGAGGCGACTGTACCTAAAGTCGGCGACAGGGCAAGTTGAACCCCAGGTATAATTTCCACCCCTACTGAACCTTCCCCCACCATGCTACCACGCTGGCTGACTGCAGTCTCGGCGAACAATCAGACCTGTCACAACAAATTTACATGGGTCGATATTCAACCACCTCATTAGTTACAAATATTCTTTTAATGCGTTTTTGCTCAAAATGATTTAGTATTCGGCATATTATTATACGACTTTACATTTGAATGTCATACCTCTTTTGAATTTAAAAAATGGTCAATATTTGACTAAACTACGGAAAACAGTGTATCACTGCAAGTGCAAATACAGTTGGAAATTCGATTTGTCGCGGTTTATAGCCCATAATAAAGTTGCGTTTGTTTGTTTGTTTCATGAAGTTATATAAACGATCGACCAGACAGTGAATAATTGCAAGATTGTATGACGCAACTCCAATTGCATTCATTCAATATTATTGGACAAACATTGATTCTTCAAATCAATAGCAGTGCATGAATAATTCAATTGAATAATTCAATTAATAGTCTCAAATTTTAACAACGAATGAAGATAAATGAATCGCCGTGTTTCCAAGCAGTTTGTGTGCAGCGTCTGATGATAACCCAACGGCCGTTTAACCCAACGGCTGGTGTGTTGGATACCTCGGTTCTCGTCAGATCACCGAGGTTAAGCAACATTGAGCGCGGTCAGCGATTGGATGGGTGACCATTCAACTCTGCCTTGCCAGGTTGCTGCCGTTGGGCCAGAGAGACTGGGGTGTTTAGGGGTTAGTGTGACGACCTCCCTCCACCTGTTATCAGTCTCTCGACGGCGCGGGTTGTGGAGGCCCGTGCTGTGAATGTTACATCGTCCTTCGGAAGGGACGTTAAGCCGTTGGTCCCCTTGGTATCTTTCGTCAGGAGTAGGCTACATGCCGGTACCGGGTTTCCTCTCCTCCCTTCTCTATTACATTCTCACTAGTGGAGCCTCGGCTCCGTTGAGAATATAGGCTTAATAATAATATATAAATAATAATAATAATAATTTTGTGTCACAATACAAAATTTGAATATCATGATGTTCAAATACATCATCAGAGAAACGTAATCATTTGACAGCTAATTTATTAGTTTATTTGTGGTAAATAAAGTGTTATCTTGAAAGTTTGTCTAAAAACACCCACTGATGCAAATTATTGTCGACAATATCGTCCTCGAGTAGAATCTCAACCCCCAAATTTAATGACAGTCAACAAGAGTCAGCTGTATACTAAAAGATAAACATTGGTGATAATATTTCCTAAATATCGCTAATAACTATTGAGTCATTCAAGATCCGCCGTCACATCCTCATCCCTTAGCAATGATCAGATATTAGACCATCTTGCAAGATAAAACTTTATTTACCCCAAAGAAACTAATAAATTAGCTGTCAAATTATTACGTTTCTTTGATGATGTATTTGAATATCATGATATTCAAATTACGTATTGTAACATAAATCATCAGACGCTGCACACAAACTGCTTGGAAACACGGCGATTCATTCATCTTCATTCGTTGTTAAAATTTGAGACTATTAATTGAATTATTCATGCACTGCTATTGATTTGATGAATCAATGTTTGTCCAATAATATTGAATGAATGCAATTGGAGTTGCGTCATACAATCTTGCAATTATTCACTGTCTGGTCGATCGTTTATATAACTTCATGAAACAAACAAACAAACAAACGCAACTTTATTATGGGCTATAAACCGCGACAAATCGAATTTCCAACTGTATTTGCACTTGCAGTGATACACTGTTTTCCGTAGTTTAGTCAAATATTGACCATTTTTTAAATTTAAAAGAGGTATGACATTCAAATGTGAAGTCGTATAATAATATGCCGAATACTAAATCATTTTGAGCAAAAACGCATTAAAAGAATATTTGTAACTAATGAGGTGGTTGGATATCGACCCATGTCAATTTGTTGTGACAGGTCTGATTGTTCGCCGAGACTGCAGTCAGCCAGCGTGGTAGCATGGTGGGGGAAGGTTCAGTAGGGGTGGAAATTATACCTGGGGTTCAACTTGCCCTGTCGCCGACTGTATCTAAGCTGTGGTGTTTGTCTCTTCAAAATACATTTACATTTAATGAATGTTAATTGTTACATTTCTGACTTGAGGGAGTACGCCGCTAGCGACAGTGACTCGATCGGCTCATCGATACACCGAGTCTTCAACACCGCAGTTGCAACGCCGAACTCCATGTGACGCGTGGCTGAGGGAGTACGCCGCTAGCGACAGTGACTCGATCGGCTCATCGATACACCGAGTCTTCAACACCGCAGTTGCAACGCCGAACTACATGTCACGCGTGGCTGAGGGAGTACGCCGCTAGCGATAGTGACTCGATCGGCTCATCGATACACCGAGTCTTCAACACCGCAGTTGCAACGCCGAACTCCATGTGACGCGTGGCTGAGGGAGTACGCCGCTAGCGACAGTGACTCGATCGGCTCATCGATACACCGAGTCTTCAACACCGCAGTTGCAACGCCGAACTACATGTCACGCGTGGCTGAGGGAGTACGCCGCTAGCGATAGTGACTCGATCGGCTCATCGATACACCGAGTCTTCAACACCGCAGTTGCAACGCCGAACTACATGTGACGCGTGGCTGAGGGAGTACAACCGAACCCCATACTGCCATCATAGAGGTAAGAAGGGTTTGCTGCCATGCTGCCGAACCAGGAGTGGACGGATAAGTGAGCCGAGCTCTGTGCATACAACGATTTTTACAATATACCCGATTCACTACGAGGCTCTTTTAACTTCATTTAGTTGTTACCTTTAAACTTCATAATACTTTCGTAGTTTAATTGATCTACAAGATTTGACCGGATGTATAAAAGTTGCTCTCGCTGCTTCTAAACAGCTGACAAAATATGTCTCTTGAACATAAAAAATATTCAATTTTGTTCGTTTCGTGGAAGAAAGTGTATCTGAGTGTTTGTATCTACTAAGTAAGGCTAAGCTAGATTTCAATTACATTTGTGCATGCTATTACTTGCATTTACACCATTGGCAAAGATCTATTGACATTGATAATGTATACATCCTATAATAATAATAAACAAAACATTCTTATTTGGTATCTAGTGGAGTGGTCGCTCCACCCAGCCAAGTCGTACTGTACACTCACACTCACTCAACATACCGTCAATGCCTAATAAACTGAGGAGCAGACCAAACACTTTTACTGTAAGCAACAACATGGCATTTTCGGCCTACTGGATCTTAAAATTGGAAAATCTCACATTGTTGCGAAATATCTTAATTTCGAGCTATGGCCCACCCCACTACTTATACCAAATTCGGGAACAACAGGTTATGCCACTTGCGAGCTAGAGGTCCGTGAAATACGTAAAATTACACCACTTTCTGATTCTGATGATTATGATGATGATGATGATATCAGGAAACGTTGCTATCACCAACACAGCCTAAACGGCTGAGCCGATCAACCTAAAATTTTTACCTCATGTGCACTTTTGGCGTCTGATGATACCTTGCCCTTACGAATTTTTTGTGCCGCCATTTTGAAACCGGAAGTGACGTCACATCTTAAAAACGGATGGACCTATCGGGACGAAACTAGCGCTAAACGATTCGGACGGTCTTCTTTATGAAATATCAACCCCATAAAAAACACTCCGTGTAAAAAAACAGCCAAGTCTCTTCAACTAAAAAAAAATTATGAAATCTAAAAATTCTGCACTGAAACGTAGTGATATCAAAAAATGAGCCAAGTCAAAACTTTATTTGAAAATTAAAAAATACTTGGCGCATCGTGTATATATATAGCTTAGAAGTATAGGATAGATATAAATACATAAACTTATAGTATACCTACAATGCCCTAAAAAACGATGCGCCAAGTATTTTTTAATTTTCAAATAAAGTTTTGACTTGGCTCATATTTTGATATCACTACGTTTCAGTGCAGAATTTTTAGATTTCATAATTTTTTTTTAGTTGAAGAGACTTGGCTGTTTTTTTTACACGGAGTGTTTTTTATGGGGATATCACTTTTTTTTTAGTTTATTTACACAACTTGTAAAACTTATTGGGGCAACAATGACTAATTCCTTTAAAAAAATACGCTATTTCCGAATTAGTTCTAAGAAAAATATTGTTTGGAGCTAAATATAAACTTAAAGTGATATGCCATGAAGAATTGCGAAAGCATCGTTCCAATAGGTCCAGCCGTTTTCGAGATATGGCATCACTTCCGGTTTTCAAAATGTCGGCTGAAAGCTTTTACACATTGTATTAATATGTATATAAATACTCATATTTCATTATAAGCCTTCTGAATATGTAGTTGGTTTTTATATAAAGGGGAAGTTAATTTAGGTAGATTTCGCTAAACTATGACGTCATTTCCGGTTTCAGTAATTAGCAAACTTTAATTTCACTATTGTTATTTTGTATAGAGGACCGTCTGAATCGATTGGCGCAAATTTCGTTCCGATCGGTTTAGCCGTTTTTGAGATATGACGTCACTTCCGGTTTCAAAATGGCGGCACAAAAAATTCATAAGGGCAAGGTATCATCAGGCAGACGAGCTGTATATGTGGTGAAAATTTCGGGCCAATCAACCCAGCCGTTTAGGCTGTGGCGGAGACCGCGGAATTTATTGGAAGATGAATAATCATTATCTGAAGAAAGCCGTACAATTTCACGGTTTTCACGGTCCTCCAGCTCGCAAACGGCATAACCTATTGTTCCCAAATTTGGTATATGTGGTGGGGTGGGCCATAGCTCGAAATTAAGATATTTCGCAACAATGTGAGATTTTCCAATTTTGAGATCCAGTAGGCCGAAAATGCCACTTTGATGCTTACAGTAAAAGTGGGTTGCTCCAGCCTTTAGGTTTGAACGGTATGTTGTGTGAGAGTGTGCGCGCCGTACGATTTGGCTGGCGTGGAGCGACCGTTCCACTAGATAGTCGAAATAGAAATGTATTATTACCAAAACCGGAAATGACGTCATAAAAATGCCAAATCTGACTAAAATCATTTCTTATAACAATAACTACATAATATTCTGAAGGCTTATTATGTTGCATAAAATATATAGATACAAATTTTAGATGGCAGTGAAGTCAGCCGCCATTTTGAAAACCGGAAGTGATGCCATATCTCGAGAACGGCTGGACCGATTGGAACGAAACTTTCGATATACTTCATAGCATATTATTTACAGCATATACATAGTAACAAGCACAATTTTTCTTAACAATCAAATCACAAAGGCGTAATTTTTAAAGGAATTATAGTCTTTGGTGACACAATATATGTTACAAGTTGTAAGAATAAACTGAAAAAAGGAGTGATATCCCCATAAAAAAACACTTCGTGTAAAAATACCAGCCAAGTCTCTTCAACTAAAAAAAATTGAAGAAATCTAAAAATTCAGCACTGAAATGTATAAGTGATATGAAAAATGGCCAAGTCAAAACTTTCAAAAAATACTTGGCGCATCGTTTTTTAGGGGATTATAGATATATTATATGTATAGATGAGTATATTTGATTTCCGGCCTACTTCTATACTATTTATATGCACAATGCGCCAAGTATTTTTTGATAGTTTTGACTTGGCCATTTTTCATATCACTACATTTCAGTGCTGAATTTTTAGATTTCTTCAATTTTTTTTTAGTTGAAGAGACTTGGCTGGTATTTTTACAAGAAATGTTTTTTTTTTATGGTCAGTACTACCATAATGATTCGGTTTCCATAAATGTTACTAAGTTTTGTTTTTATTCATTTTTTCTGAATGAGAAGTATTTAGGTAATTGCTTTTTTGTTTTTCTATTTTCACCATCCAATAATATCAATAAAGACAACATTACTTATTCCATTCTATTGTTTGTTCATCATTAAGACGTAGGTACCTTTTCATTGTGTAGAGAGCGCTACGTTTAAACACGGTGTAGTTTATCTCGGGACTCGTTCGGACCAATCAAGTGAAGACCGAGTCAAGAGAGTCAATCAACATTTGCTTTTTTTATGCTGCATATTTGTGGTTCGTGTTTTAATCTAAGTTTTATCTGCATTTCAGATAATCTTATTATGTAAGCCAATTGTCGGCACAGAATTACCGCAACTCTCGTAATGTTTAATCGTTGCTCTGTTCACCATGAAAAGGCTCCTCGAGAACCCTGAACCCCAGACCCATAATTGAGACACCTGTAGGAGACACGTAAACTGTCTCCTTTTGAGACACTAGAGACGACTCAATTTGAGACACTAAACTGTATGAGACGTGTCTTCTAAAACACGACACGCTTCTTGTCCCAACTGGGCTGCGAAGAAAAAGTCTCATTTAACGACTCAGAACGAGACGAATGGATTTAGAGTGTAGTTAAGATTAAAATTTCAAATCATTTCGTCTTCGCGTTTTGTCTACAATCGCATCCAAAAAAGTGCCTGCAAAACATAATAACTTCCCATGGTAAATGATTACATCGAAGTGTTAATCGTGTATCTTCATGTTTAATTTAATTATTTTCCTACTGGGATCCTTACTTTTCACATATCTAGTTGAAAATAGCCCATTACATTTAGTTTCATTAATATGTCTGTCAAAGTGAGTGTCAAACAAGCGCAATGTGACTGGAACGCAGCTAATGAGCCTAGCTGTAAGTTCTCATCGTCGCGTAAACATCCTCAGTAATTGCCTCTTCAATCTGAACAAAGAAGCATTATCCGAAACTAAGCTCAATTCACACAAAGAAAAATTAGGATTATAATAATTTCAGGTTATAATCTAGCTCGAAAATATCAAATAATACGCAGTTTTTAATGATCAAGCATATTAAAAACTCTCTTAAAATTAAAATATTCAACAATAAAGTGTTTATGATACCAACCAGAAACCATTAACGAAAATAATATACGTGCATTCAAATTTATCTAGGCTCAAAAAATAATTAACACAATTATTTTTATTGTTAATTAGGTGGATGCACACTTTTAATAGTTTCTAAGATGCGGTGATGATAATGTTGAAGACGAGGCGCTTCCTGTCGTTAAGCGGTTTTCACGCGGTTAAGTGGCCTCGTTGTTGGACAATACAACATGCGTTGGACAATACAACATGCGTTGGACAACACAACGCGTTTTTATTTCGCAGGTTACCTCTGAAACAACATGCGTCGGACAATACAACATGCGTCGGACAACACAACATGCGTCGGACAATACAACATGCGTTGGACAATACAACATGCGTTGGACAATACAACATGCGTCGGACAATACAACATGCGTTGGACAATACAACATGCGTCGGACAATACAACATGCGTTGGACAATACAACATGCGTTGGGCAATACAACTTGCGTCGGACAATACAACATGCGTCGGACAATACAACATGCGTCGGACAATACAACATGCGTTGGGCAATACAACTTGCGTCGGACAATACAACATGCGTTGGACAATACAACATGCGTCGGACAATACAACATGCGTTGGACAATACAACATGCGTTGGGCAATACAACTTGCGTCGGACAATACAACATGCGTCGGACAATACAACATGCGTCGGACAATACAACATGCGTCGGACAATACAACATGCGTCGGACAATACAACATGCGTTGGACAATACAACATGCGTTGGGCAATACAACTTGCGTCGGACAATACAACATGCGTCGGCCAATACAACATGCGTTGGGCAATACAACTTGCGTCGGACAATACAACATGCGTTGGACAATACAACATGCGTCGGACAATACAACATGCGTTGGACAATACAACATGCGTTGGACAATACAACATGCGTTGTACAATACAACATGCGTTGGGCAATACAACATGCGTCGGACAATACAACATGCGTCGGACAATACAACATGCGTCGGACAATACAACATGCGTCGGACAATACAACATGCGTCGGACAATACAACATGCGTTGGACAATACAACATGCGTTGGACAATACAACATGCGTCGGACAATACAACATGCGTTGGACAATACAACATGCGTCGGACAATACAACATGCGTCGGACAATACAACATGCGTCGGACAATACAACATGCGTCGGACAATACAACATGCGTCGGACAATACAACATGCGTTGGACAATACAACATGCGTTGGGCAATACAACTTGCGTCGGACAATACAACATGCGTCGGACAACACAACATGCGTCGGACAATACAACATGCGTCTTCAGTTCCAAGTTTCTGCTCTACAGACCTTGGAACTGAAGAGTCAAGAGAGCAGTGATGAAATTACTGTCAATTCTTGGCACTTACACTCTTGTGATTTCTCGATATACAGGTCACAATTTTTCTTCGATCGAGCTGAAGTTATGCACACATGTACGAACCATCGAGCCGAAGTTATGTACACATGTACGAACCATCGAGCCGAAGTTATGTACACATGTACGAACCATCGAGCCGAAGTTTTGCACACATGTACGAACCATCGAGCTGAAGTTTTGTACACATGTACGAACCATCGAGCTGAAGTTTTGTACACATGTACGAACCATCGAGCTGAAGTTTTGTACACATGTACGAACCATCGAGCTGAAGTTTTGTACACATGTACGAACCATCGAGCTGAAGTTTTGTACACATGTACAAACCATCGAGCTGAAGTTTTGTACACATGTACGAACCATCGAGCTGAAGTTTTGTACACATGTACGAACCATCTCTAGGCGTTGCAGACCCATTATTTTTTTTAAATTCGTTAATTGGTTCAAATTTCATAAAAGGTTATCTTCCGATTGGTTGGTCCGATTAAGTTTAATTTTTATTAAGTCATTGCAGTTGGAAATGACAATGACATCTTGCAAAGTTTCAGCAAAATCTTTCTATTGGTTCTCCGATTATAAGTTCACATATATGGCCGAGGTCATCGTTAAGCTGGCTTTCCATGATCCGTCATCTTCCGTCAACGTCCGACACCGTCCGACGAAAACGACCTCGTGACCCGTCTCGACCAATCCCTTGCTGTCCGAGATTTTTGGGGATGGCTCTGATTGGTCGACACGGGTCACGTGGTCGTTTTCGTCGGAGGGTGACGGACGTTGACGGAAGATGACGGAGCATGGAAAGCCAGCATTATACTTGTGTGGCATGGTGACCGAGACCAATATTATCTGATACTTAATATCACTCATTCTCACTCAACACTCAACCCAATCCGTCAAGCATGTATTGTCCTTTTACGAGTTTAGCATGTGCTAAAGAGATTTGTGGAAGAAGTACGTAGGTAAGTCACAACACAATTGTTAATTATCCTGAGTATTTAGGTACCTATATCGAGTTTGGAAAGTTTCAAGGAATCGTATCGTGTATCGCGTGTGGCTGGGGGTGTTGCACGTGTCTGTGCTCACTCACAACGCGTGATGTTGCACGTGCTCGCTCACAACGCGTGATGTTGCACGTGCTCGCTCATCAACGCGTGATGTTGCACGTGCTCGCTCATCAACGCGTGATGTTGCACGTGCTCGCTCACAACGCGTGATGTTGCACGTGCTCGCTCACAACGCGTGATGTTGCACGTGTCTGTGCTCGCTCACAACGCGTGATGTTGCACGTGTCTGTGCTCGCTCACAACGCGTGATGTTGCACGTGCTCGCTCACAACGCGTGATGTTGCACGTGCTCGCTCACAACGCGTGATGCTGCACGTGCTCGCTCACAACGCGTGATGTTGCACGTGCTCGCTCACAACGCGTGATGCTGCACGTGCTCGCTCACAACGCGTGATGTTGCACGTGCTCGCTCACAACGCGTGATGCTGCACTTGCTCGCTCACAACGCGTGATGTTGCACGTGCTCGCTCACAACGCGTGATGCTGCACGTGCTCGCTCACAACGCGTGATGCTGCACGTGCTCGCTCACAACGCGTGCTGCTGCACGTGCTCGCTCACAACGCGTGATGCTGCACGTGCTCGCTCACAACGCGTGATGTTGCACGTGCTCGCTCACAACGCGTGATGCTGCACGTGCTCGCTCACAACGCGTGATGCTGCACGTGCTCGCTCACAACGCGTGCTGCTGCACGTGCTCGCTCACAACGCGTGATGCTGCACGTGCTCGCTCACAACGCGTGATGTTGCACGTGCTCGCTCACAACGCGTGATGTTGCACGTGCTCGCTCACAACGCGTGAAGCTGCACTTGCTCGCTCACAACGCGTGATGTTGCACGTGCTCGCTCACAACGCGTGATGTTGCACGTGCTCGCTCACAACGCGTGATGCTGCACGTGCTCGCTCACAACGCGTGATGTTGCACGTGCTCGCTCACAACGCGTGATGCTGCACGTGCTCGCTCACAACGCGTGATGTTGCACGTGCTCGCTCACAACGCGTGATGCTGCACGTGCTCGCTCACAACGCGTGATGTTGCACGTGCTCGCTCACAACGCGTGATGCTGCACGTGCTCGCTCACAACGCGTGATGTTGCACGTGCTCGCTCACAACGCGTGATGCTGCACGTGCTCGCTCACAACGAGTGATGCTGCACGTGCTCGCTCACAACGCGTGATGCTGCACGTGCTCGCTCACAACGCGTGATGTTGCACGTGCTCGCTCACAACGCGTGATGTTGCACGTGCTCGCTCACAACGCGTGATGCTGCACGTGCTCGCTCACAACGCGTGATGTTGCACGTGCTCGCTCACAACGCGTGCTGCTGCACGTGCTCGCTCACAACGCGTGATGTTGCACGTGCTCGCTCACAACGCGTGCTGCTGCACGTGCTCGCTCACAACGCGTGCTGCTGCACGTGCTCGCTCACAACGCGTGATGCTGCACGTGCTCGCTCACAACGCGTGATGCTGCACGTGCTCGCTCACAACGCGTGCTGCTGCACGTGCTCGCTCACAACGCGTGATGCTGCACGTGCTCGCTCACAACGCGTGATGCTGCACGTGCTCGCTCACAACGCGTGCTGCTGCACGTGCTCGCTCACAACGCGTGATGCTGCACGTGCTCGCTCACAACGCGTGCTGCTGCACGTGCTCGCTCACAACGCGTGATGCTGCACGTGCTCGCTCACAACGCGTGATGCTGCACGTGCTCGCTCACAACGCGTGCTGCTGCACGTGCTCGCTCACAACGCGTGATGCTGCACGTGCTCGCTCACAACGCGTGATGCTGCACGTGCTCGCTCACAACGCGTGATGCCGCACGTGCTCGCTCACAACGCGTGATGTTGCACGTGTCTGTGCTCGCTCACAACGCGTGATGTTGCACGTGTCTGTGCTCGCTCACAACGCGTGATGTTGCACGTGCTCGCTCACAACGCGTGATGTTGCACGTGCTCGCTCACAACGCGTGATGTTGCACGTGCTCGCTCACAACGCGTGATGTTGCACGTGCTCGCTCACAACGCGTGATGCTGCACGTGCTCGCTCACAACGCGTGATGTTGCACGTGCTCGCTCACAACGCGTGATGCTGCACGTGCTCGCTCACAACGCGTGATGCTGCACGTGCTCGCTCACAACGCGTGATGCTGCACGTGCTCGCTCACAACGCGTGATGTTGCACGTGCTCGCTCACAACGCGTGATGCTGCACGTGCTCGCTCACAACGCGTGATGCTGCACGTGCTCGCTCACAACGCGTGATGCTGCACGTGCTCGCTCACAACGCGTGATGCTGCACGTGCTCGCTCACAACGCGTGATGTTGCACGTGCTCGCTCACAACGCGTGCTGCTGCATGTGCTCGCTCACAACGCGTGATGTTGCACGTGCTCGCTCACAACGCGTGCTGCTGCATGTGCTCGCTCACAACGCGTGATGTTGCATGTGCTCGCTCACAACGCGTGATGCTGCACGTGCTCGCTCACAACGCGTGATGCTGCACGTGCTCACTCACAACGCGTGATGCTGCACGTGCTCGCTCACAACGCGTGATGTTGCACGTGCTCGCTCACAACGCGTGATGCTGCACGTGCTCGCTCACAACGCGTGATGTTGCACGTGCTCGCTCACAACGCGTGATGTTGCACGTGCTCGCTCACAACGCGTGATGTTGCACGTGCTCGCTCACAACGCGTGATGCTGCACGTGCTCGCTCACAATGCGTGATGTTGCACGTGCTCGCTCACAACGCGTGATGTTGCACGTGCTCGCTCACAACGCGTGATGCTGCACGTGCTCGCTCACAACGCGTGATGTTGCACGTGCTCGCTCACAACGCGTGATGTTGCACGTGCTCGCTCACAACGCGTGATGTTGCACGTGCTCGCTCACAACGCGTGATGTTGCACGTGCTCGCTCACAACGCGTGATGTTTGACGTGCTCGCTCACAACGCGTGATGTTGCACGTGCTCGCTCACAACGCGTGATGCTGCACGTGCTCGCTCACAACGCGTGATGCTGCACGTGCTCGCTCACAACGCGTGATGTTGCACGTGCTCGCTCACAACGCGTGATGTTGCACGTGCTCGCTCACAACGCGTGATGCTGCACGTGCTCGCTCACAACGCGTGCTGCTGCACGTGCTCGCTCACAACGCGTGATGCTGCACGTGCTCGCTCACAACGCGTGATGCCGCACGTGCTCGCTCACAACGCGTGATGTTGCACGTGCTCGTTTACAACGCGTGATGCTGCACGTGCTCACTCACAACGCGTGATGCTGCACGTGCTCGCTCACAACGCGTGATGTTGCACGTGCTCGCTCACAACGCGTGATGCTGCACGTGCTCGCTCACAACGCGTGATGTTGCACGTGCTCGCTCACAACGCGTGATGCTGCACGTGCTCGCTCACAACGCGTGATGTTGCACGTGCTCGCTCACAACGCGTGATGCTGCACGTGCTCGCTCACAACGCGTGATGTTGCACGTGTCTGTGCTCGCTCACAACGCGTGATGTTGCACGTGCTCGCTCACAACGCGTGATGTTGCACGTGCTCGCTCACAACGCGTGATGTTGCACGTGCTCGCTCACAACGCGTGATGTTGCACGTGCTCGATCACAACGCGTGATGCTGCACGTGCTCGCTCACAACGCGTGATGTTGCACGTGCTCGCTCACAACGCGTGATGCTGCACGTGCTCGCTCACAACGCGTGATGCTGCACGTGCTCGCTCACAACGCGTGATGTTGCACGTGTCTGTGCTCGCTCACAACGCGTGATGTTGCACGTGCTCGCTCACAACGCGTGATGTTGCACGTGTCTGTGCTCGCTCACAACGCGTGATGTTGCACGTGCTCGCTCACAACGCGTGATGTTGCACGTGCTCGCTCACAACGCGTGATGTTGCACGTGCTCGCTCACAACGCGTGCTGCTGCACGTGCTCGCTCACAACGCGTGATGTTGCACGTGCTCGCTCACAACGCGTGCTGCTGCACGTGCTCGCTCACAACGCGTGATGTTGCACGTGCTCGCTCACAACGCGTGATGCTGCACGTGCTCGCTCACAACGCGGCTTCCTGTTGACACTGTCACGTGACTTCGCATGAAGATGATGTTCAAGGTCGACCGCAAGCTCTTCCTTCCTCCACGTGACAACCGCGACTCAGGAGGTGATCAGTGCTATCACTTCTTCAAGGTCGATAGTTACGCACATCCCGTCTCATCCACTTGGTTCCATCAGGTCCGGTCCATTAGACGAGATTTCACGGCACTTCCGCCTAAAGAATGGACATCGAATAGTTATAATGGGGCACGGTGTCATCAGACGCCCAAAGTGCATAAGAGGCGAAAATGTCAGCTCAATCATTTCAGCCGTTTAGGCTGTGGCGTTGTCACAAGATTTGTCGACAGAATCTGAATGTGAATCAGAAAGTCGTAATTTTAACGGTCCTCGAATTGTTAAGACATTTCACAACAATGTGAGACTTTCCGTTGTTGTTGAGATGATTGGTTCGAAGCTTCATTTTTTTTTATCCATAATCCACGGTGCTTCGAATTCACTGAATTTAATACAAATTAGGTACTCATGAAACAAACTACCTCACACAGCAGCATAAAACCATTTCCAAACCGTATGATCCGATTATGTTCTTATAATTGAAGTTCCACTTATACTATGCCAAATTAAGTAATTTATTTGCAGTGCAAAGATGCCAGAGGTTTAGTACATTTCTCACATTAAACACATTTCTTTCTCATTTGGACGGTGACCCTATATATTTTGGAAGGGCAGTCTTATTCTAAAAAGTATTATCTTTAAATTGAGGCTATTTTTAATATTTTGTCATACCTCTTGCTGTTTAAATTATCTTCTGGGGAAAAAGTGGAACTTCAATTAAGAATATTTATATCATAAGCAAATCATTTTGCTACAAAACAATCTCATTCATGACGTAAGCATTCCCTATTGAGTTGAAAATAAACATGGGATGAATGTTGAGAAATGTGCTTCTTTATGACTCATCGATATCTTTTTGAGTTTTACAACAATAGGAAAAAACACGGATGATAATCTGGAAAATAAAACAGCTTGTGAAATAAATCTATGTGTTGTAAGACATCAGAGCCAATATAATTGTCTGAACGTGCCAATGGCTTTTAGTTAAACGCTTTTGGATGTGAAAAGAATGAGCGGCTCTAAAGCTTGTGTACACAACACTTTAGCGCCAGTTAATTGAGTGATTCCCTCGCAGCCGCATGTTTTGTCACCGGGTAGTAAGTTAATAGCGTGAAACTCCTCCCCCCCCCTGCCCTGAACACAAGAGGGTAGCATTCTCCTCGCCATCAACAAGGGTTGATGATGTGTTTGGTCGCGCGCGGCGGCTGTTGGAACTAATGCGAGTGAGTGGAGAGCAGTGTAGAGAGCTCAGTCAGTCTTGTGGCAGCCGCCGAGCAGGTCGGTCGCGTGTGCTCCTCCCAGTGACATGTGACGTGCGTGACGCGATGCAGCCGCACAAGATCGCCACGGCATTGCTGTCGGGCGTGACGGGCAGAACGGACAGTGACAGTAGTTGTGACAATAACAATGGCAGTCCCACCAGCGGCTCGGACGGAGCCTTCTCGTCGTCGGCGTCCAATGACAAGTGTGAGGTCAACTCCTGGCATCCACACGTGTACTCCAAGGCGCCGCGCGCCCCGACGCCTCACAACATCGCCGACATCCTCGGCTGGGGAGGGCGATGTGTCAAGAAGCCGACGCCGATCAGGGCCACGGCGGGGCTGATCCTCGACGACGAGGACAGCGACGAACCTCTGAATCTGACGACCAAGAGTCGAGATGCGTCGCCGACGAGTTCGATATCGCCGACGCATCGCCCGCCGCCGTTCCGAGAGCCGGCGCTGAACGGCGACGTGCGGCCGACGGTGAATGGCAGATCGTCCGCCGACGTCACCTCCTCGTCGCCGACCTCGGGCAAGGCGGCGCACTCTATCGGCAGAGGCGGCGTGGCTAAAGGTAAGCGAACGAACAGATCTAATTTCATTTTCAACACTCTGCAGTCGATTAAATCTGTGCGGATTATTAATTATCACTTAACTGTTGGCTATAATTAGCTGTAAGATTTATTGCATCTAGACATCGGTGGAGTAAAATCAGAGGTTTCCATTTGATTCCGAGGGAAATTGTCTTGTAAATGCGTTCAATTAGTCGTCGTTGTGAATCGTGTAATCAATATGTTCTCACGGGCAGTGCAACCAGACCCTGCACCATACAGACCACATGCATTGCAGACGCGAAGCAATATCCAACATGTCACGTAACAATCACGTCAAATAGTGCCACATTATTTAGAACAAATAGTGACAATGTCGCTCAAGTATCAGCGCTATTAGTCCACTAGACTGCACTAATTCCGCTATCATTACTTGCAGTGTACACACACTTCTAACAATTTACAAGTCAGCGGCTTCCATATTTAATTGTAAAAGTATAAAAATGTGTGTCACGAAATAGTTGTATTGACAGGCAAGAAGGCTTGGAGAATAATGATATTTGGAAATCGTATCAAGTTAATTATGTGTAGGCGCAGGTATCTCGTAAAATCGAAAATTATATGCAAATTATACTTCGTACATTTTCTTATCAAACAGCTAATAGGACTTGCTGCAAACTCTGAATATCGTGCAAATTAGGAATAATTAATTCCACATAAATAAGTGGATTGGAATGTCGAATCTTGTGAATGCGGAAAGTGCAAGAGATTAGCTTTACATTGCACATAGATCCGTGGAGCTTGTGGGATGTTTCGAACACTTTGTCATGACAATATCATCACCGTTCTGTGATGCAATAATCAGACTCGTTCATTACATCCTAAATGTCCGGGTTTCCATCGCACGTCTCAAAGCATCATTAATATTGCACACCCACAGACACAAATGTTACCTACGCATCTCATCTCATGATCACAACACGTGGGTGTGTTATTAGTTCGATCCCCATGACAACTTCATATTCTGCAACTGCGTGGAAGAAAGAATAGAATTGCATAGAATATTTCATTAGGCTTTTATGATGTACGAATTGAAAAGAAAACATCGTATTGTAAGACGAATCAAATGAACTGCATGCATTGATTCAATTGTCTTCTTATTTCTTGATAATATTTGTATTTAATCAATTTGCAATCATTTACCTTCTGCTAGTGGAAAGATTACAGAAAGCTATAAGATGATTATAAGGACCTTATGGTTTTCAACCGTCAATGCGTTTGGAAAACAGTAGGTTATAATTACATGGTTATAAAAGTCAGGAATCCATTTGATTGACTCGGAATCTTGCGTGATTCAACTTACACTGGTTCCGGTTTCACATTCCAAGCAAAGAGATGAAAACATCGCTTTATATTGTGAAAAAACTTGAAATTAAACATTTTATAATTGATTTGTTTCAAATTTCGTCCGGATAAAAACTTGAAATGTAAATTAAAAACGAATGAGTGTAAAAACGCAATGGGTAAAGCAGTAAAGTATGTAAAATCACACGGAGTTGGGCTGATAATGGGTGATCGAGGCGCAAGCGCACACGGAAGGTGTTTGAACACGAAACGTTCCATATCTCTACGCGGCGGCCAATTAGGTGGCATGTCAGTCTCAGTTCCCAGGCTCGTCTTAGCAAGACAGATACGAGGCGTTTACTCCGGGAATAGCTACATTTACACGGCATTTATACAATATCGTTCACTGCGTCGACTGCGTTCATTCGTCATCTATTTCAATAATCACATTTTGCTGCTTGTAGACGCTGTTTTGGATGCGATTGGAGACGAAACGGGTACAAGAAATTATTTGAATTTTTATTCATGATTAGACAAACTTAGGGTTCTTACTTATTTCAGTTTATTTTTTTTCGTCGTTAATTAGTAATAATTAATTGATGTCATGTTTGGTGCATAGAAAGTGAGATTTTTTTATTTTCTCGTCTCGTCAACTAAAAAAATAGAAATCTATATGTATTCATCACCGAAAAATAGTGATATCAAAAAATTGGCCATGTCAACACTTAATTGTTTTTAAATAAAAAAATTCTTGGCGCATCCTACCTACATAAATATTAATATATAAGTTTGGGTCAGAATTAAAATACACCTACCTTCATCTTTAATAAGTACCTATAGGTTTTTTCCGGAAAACGATTCTTTACCAATTTTTTCCCCGAGTATTTCTTTTTAAATTGAAAATGGTTATTTTTTTACTTTTCTCAAAATTAATACTAATAATATTTTTAATTTAACTAAATGCTATATTGTTATAGTACTATAACAATATAGTATTTCGTTTACTTATTGTTACCGGTTTATTATTTGTAACTTTTTAAGCGAGCGTAGCGAGCATCTCCACTTGAAACTTATGGCTCGAATCTCTTTTTTGTTTTGTTTTTTGTTTGTTTTTATCTGTGCATCTGGCGTCTCCTGCCAAACGAAGTATAACGGATCAGGTAAATTTTTTCACAAAACTTATATTACTATTAGATTTGTGGTCAAAATGATTTTCAGCAAGTTCGCTTCATTAGTTTAGTTTCATCGGAAACTTGTTGTGTAGGTTTTGCACATTCATTGGGACCAGCAAGTGATTTTGACAAATATGTAAAAATCTATAATGAACTTCAAGAGTAGGTAATAGACATTTTACGACATTTGTATGCTTAATTTAAAATGGCCTATAGCCACACCACCGTTTGACCTATCAAATAGTCACATATAAATCTGATCCAACGCATAAGACCAACATTGTCTCATATTTTAAAAATTTTCAGCCCAATCAGTCAAGAACATATTATGCACTTATTGACAGTTTTAATAACTGTCAGATATGAAGTATCAAAATGTATGTTTTCCAGTGCCAATTGAATAGAATCTGATTTGCAATGTTTTCTGTGCGTTGTGTACGCATTTCCGGTTCGAGAATTTGCACGTACCCGTGCTCGCTCATCAACGCGGTACACTGAGCGTTTTCCTAGTTATAGTCAAATTGTATATTGGAGGATTTAAACTATAGTTTGGCATGAGCATGACTTAGAGAAGTGAATAATGTAGAATCTAAATAAGGAAATGCATTCTTAATATATTATAAATTACCCATTTATTGAGAGTCTCGAAATAAAATACTGATTAATAATATTATATGAATGAGATCATATTGTAAATTTAGAAATGGTAACATGAATATGGCTACAGATTCTGTCAGAGAAGAATATAGAAGCTGTAAGAGGAGGACACTTTACTGCTTTGCAAAAGGCGGGAGATTTTTAAAACATTAAACTTACTCAATTGCATTTAATTTTAGTACAGAAAATGACTTGGAACAATCGACATTTTGGTGAAAGAGTTTCTAGTGCGCAATATCGAAAAATTAATTAGTCGTGTAGGTAATAAACAAACAAAAATTGAAATATGCACTAAAATCAATTTTTCCCCTAAATTACCGTTTTTTCCTGAAACAAATTCTTTCCTGAAAAAGCTTTTTTTCCTCAAAATATTTCTGTTCGGAAATATTGGAACCCTTGGGCTGGATTCACAAAGAAGTATTATCTCCTAATACGTACTATCTTTGGTATTATCTTTCATTTAACATGGTGTTCTTGGTATTAAATTAAAAGATAATACGTATTAGAAGACAGTACTTTTTGTGAATCCAGCCCCTTGTGACTAACATCATTTGATTTACTTTTGATCCTGTGCATGAGTTAATTTCAATTGAACCCGTCGCCACAACGGCACCGAGCGCTGCATGTCATGGCGGGAAAGTTCAGTCTTCTTTACTCTCCTGACACTTCTCTGTTAGTGGTTCCTTCTTTACTCTCATGACACTTCTCTGTTAGTGGTTCCTTCTTTACTCTCATGACACTTCTCTGTTAGTGGTTCCTTCTTTACTCTCATGACACTTCTCTGTTAGTGGTTCCTTCTTTACTCTCATGACACTTCTCTGTTAGTGGTTCCTTCTTTACTCTCATGACACTTCTCTGTTAGTGGTTCCTTCTTTACTCTCATGACACTTCTCTGTTAGTGGTTCCTTCTTAACTCTCATGACACTTCTCTGTTAGTGGTTCTTGCCTGCACGGCCCAGGTCAGATCGATCTAATTATGTCACAGAGCGGTCTCGTGGACATCTTTTCAACCGGATCGTGTGAGTTTTGAAAATTAAAACAGAAACCGTTGACCGATCAACGTACAGACTATAATATGTCGTTATCTTCCAAAGTTGCTGACATTTTACGGACATTTTATTGCTGTTTGGCTATATTTGGGAAATTTCTTGATGGAAAATTCAGATATTTTATCACTGCTTCTTTACCGAGGGTATTTTCTTTTCGGCTCTTTCCAAGGTCTGTAGAGCAGAGATTGGCAAACGCATATGAATTCGCATGCAATATCGCTCATGAACGCGTTACACAGAGCGTTTTCCAAGTAAACTTAACAGACAGTATAACGCTCACTTCAAGCTCACTAATAAGTAAAGCCACACATTGCCTCCTCTGTTACGTCCTAAACGATATATTTGATTTTAATGGGTCGTAATTTTCTTCAGAGAATTATTGTTTTATCATTTAAAACGTGTTACTCGCCGTTTTGATCGCAATTTAGTGCTCTTCTTCGAGTTCGTCTTTCAAACCACACCTAAATGAATAATCAGATAATAAATGTATAAATTTTTGATTGATAAAGAGAAATTTATAATTTTTTAAAATGTACAAATGTAGTGATTATCTAATAATTATTATCTGAGCAGAGATCGTAATGTCTCATCATCTGCTCTCATCATCTTGTTGAAACCGACACGAAGTCTTCTCGTGCGCATTGGCACATAGTTTGCCATTCTGGAGACCCGGGCGCTGCTCAGATTCAGAACTAGCGAGGACTTGGTACATTTTCCAGCTGGGTAAATACTAAATAGCGGGTGCTGCGACGATGCCATGTGTAACACGTGATACAAGCATATCCTATAGGCTCGTTATATACTCACGTTATGCAATAGTTTTCATACCCGTTTTCTGGGATTATTATTTAAAATATTAAAGAAATACTTGAAATAGAAAAGTTTTATTTCTCATATTTTTTATGAAAAATAGATTATTTTTTTTACTTCAGTATTTCTTAAGTTTTATAATAGTATTCCCAAAAAATATGTATTAGCACAATACCTCCCAAATTTGACGCAGCCGTCAGTTTCTTCAGCGGTCCTCAGGGCTTAACATGGGTATAAAAAGTATTTACGTGTATTTTTAGTATTATTACCGACACTTAGAATCTGTATTCGAGTGAGGGAGTAACTTTTGTGCCTAATGTAATTTACGAAATATAATGATAATCAACTTAATTCCTTTTCCAAAATACAATGGGTAACTTTGAGGTAGGATTAAACTACCCACAAAAATACAAGAGATTTGATTAATTCAATTTGATCAAATGAATCACTTATTCAAGGAAGGGCGGCAGTCCATTTGATGTGATTCCGCAAAAACAATGAAAAACTGTCTCCAGTACAGGACAATTTTCTTATATATATATTAAAATATATTTAAATCAACTAAAATTTATTGTATGAATGTGTCAATGTGTCAAGTGTCAATTGTTGATGGCCATCAAATTGGTGGATGGACATTTTATGAATTGTGGTCTAGACCAAAATTCAGAAAATTGTTGTAACTTGCAACGAACATTTCATATTATTTACCCCAATAATTTAAAAAAAGGACAAAATTACTTAAAATAGCAAGAAAATGACTGAATTAATAGAAAATTGAGAAAAATGCATTTCAGGCAAAATGAAACACATATACGTACTTTTGAAATCAGAAACACATGCAACATCATCAACATATCATCAACATAATCAACATATCATCAACATATCATCAACATATCGTCCCTCCAGTTCAAGACTACGTTATTTCAAAAAATCGTTTTTTTTTACATAAAATTCTTTGTAATGACCTTTTCTATCAAGTCCAATGATGCGAATTCTTATATTTCATATTTGGTCATCCTAGACCACATAACGTTGTATTACCCGTAGGTCATTTTGAACTTTTAATTCGTTCAATACTACGTTATCTGCAAAATATCCTATGCTATTTACAGATAGTGCTGTCTTGCACCAGAATTATATGTAAACCTGGCGTCAAAACTTAATCCAATACAACGTTATTTGCAGATAGTGCAGTATTGAAACAATGTATTCACCTATATTAATTAATATTGACAATTATAATAATCCTATCAATATTTTGAAAAGTACGTAATGCGTATTTTCTAATAACATAAAAATAATGATACCATTTAACTGTTATTCTGATTTGTTAGGCGATTTTGAAATATTAAAACGTCGTTTCTCAACAATGAAGTTTTGCAGATAACGCAGTCTTGATCTGGGGGGACGATATCATCAACAATTCATCAACATATCATCAACATATCATCAACATAACATATCGTCAACATATCATCAACATAGCATCAACATATCATCAACATAGCATCAACATATCATCAACATAACATATCGTCAACATATCATCAACATAGCATCAACATATCATCAACATAACATATCGTCAACATATCATCAACATAGCATCAACATATCATCAACATAACATATCATCAACATATCATCAACATATCATCAACATAGCATCAACATATCATCAACATAACATATCGTCAACATATCATCAACATAGCATCAACATATCATCAACATAACATATCGTCAACATATCATCAACATAGCATCAACATATCATCAACATTACATATCATCAACATATCATCAACATAACATATCGTCAACATATCATCAACATAGCATCAACATATCATCACATGACTTTTGTCTGAAGAATGTGTCGTAAACATCCTAGCCCTGATTATGAATATAATTTTCACATCATTATTAATTTAAAGTGTAGAATACAATTATTGAAACACACAATATGGCTAATATGGATGTATTTATTATTTAGCATTACATAGAATTGTTTTTTCAATTAATTTTAATTTTTTGTATTTTTTTTATATATAAGTTAACATAAGTCAATAGTTATAAATCAAAGTATAAATCAAGTATAAATCAATAGTTCCTAAGTTATTTTATAAAACTGTGTTTATAAGTTTTGAAATAGTTTATAGGGCGTGAGTCCTGCACGGACGCCCTATTTTGAATCTACGTTACTTTAGGGGTGGATTTCGATTCCCATAAGGAGTACTGGAACGGACGCCCTTTCTTTGCTGAAATGTGTGTCCACATGCTAAGAGATAATTTTGGTAAAAAAGTCAATTTTATTTTTTTATGGACTGACACCCTTTCTTGAATAAGTTATTCAATTATTGATACCGTCTGACCGGGCCTGCCGGGTCAATATAAACATGTTCATCTTATAAATACAATATTTGTTCCAAATGAACTCGTGGATGAAATTATTTATTTTCTCTCTCAGTTCGAAAGACAGCCTCGGGATCTGTGAATGTAAATGTAACTCCTTCTTTGTCCAGTTTGTTATTGTAATCCGTCTTCCGCTCGTTGCGTTTGATTTCATCAATCCGAATCAACTGTTTCGTCTTCGCATGAAGAAGCCGCCTGGAGCCTCGCATGCGAGTTCTCGCATGACATCTCGCATGAGAGATCTCGCATGACATCTCGCATGACATCTCGCATGGCATCTCGCATGACAACTCGCATGAACAAGCCGCCTGGAGCCTCGTATGAGAGATCTCGCATGGCATCTCGCATGACGAGATGATCTTACGTTACTTCTATGTTGCTTTGGGGGCTGAACATTTGGATAAGATTAAAACCATTAAGTGACAAAATATCGATAATCGATGTAATGAATACCCCATAAAAAACACTTCGTGTAAAAATACCAGCCAAGTCTCTTCAACAAAAAAAAATATGAAATCTAAAAATTCTGCACTGAAAAGTAATGATATCAAAAAATTTGCCAAGTCAAAACTTTATTTGAAAATCAAAAAATACTTGGCGCATCGTGTACATAAATAGCTTGGAAGTATAAGCCAATTATAAATTATACATGAAATATACATACATAGTATACCTATAATGCCCTAAAAAAAACGATGCGCCAAGTATTTTTTGATTTTCAAATAAAGTTTTGACTTGGCAAATTTTTTGATATCATTACTTTTCAGTGCAGAATTTTTAGATTTCATATTTTTTTTTGTTGAAGAGACTTGGCTGGTATTTTTACACGAAGTGTTTTTTATGGGGATATCACTCCTTTTTTTAGTTTATTCTAACAACTTGTGACACATATGAAATGAACAATTACTAAATTCTTTTAAAAAATCATCACCCTTTACAATTTCGTTACCACTAATGAATAGCAGCGTATGGTCCTAAATAATTGCTTTATATGATCTTTCACGAAGAATAGCAAAGGTTTCATTCCAATCAGTCAACCCAGTTCCGAGATATGGAAACACTTCGGTTTTCAAAATGGCTGCTGAACTTACTGCACTGCCACATAGAATGTATATCTATAAATGATGTGTATCATTTTAAGCTTTCTGAATACGTATTTATTATATAGGAGGGGATTATAATAATTTTTTAAATTTGAATGACGTCATTTCCGGTCTCATAAATAGGAAAATTCTATTTGTACTGTTCATATTCCATAGAGATGGCCATCCGAATCGTTTGGCGCTTGTTTATACCGATTTGTCTACCAGTTTTTGAGATATGACGTTACTTCCGGTTTAAAAATGGCGGCTGAAATCTCTGACCCCTTGAAGTATATTTGAAACATGATTACATTTTATTATAAGCTGTCTGAAATAGTATATTTATTGCATCAACATGTAAATTTGTGAGATTATTAAAATGTGTGACGTCATTTCCGGTTTAGGTATGGGAAACTGCAAATATTATTGATGATAATACATAAAGTTGACCGTCTAAATTGTTTTGCGCTGGTTTCGTTGAAATCTATTTAGCCGTTATTGAGATATGATGTCACTTCCGGTTTCAAAATGGCGGCTTCCGGTTGATTTATAACAAGTCACATGAGACGTCAAAAGTACATACGTTACATAAATATCAAAATAATCGGATCAACCTTTGTTGCCAAAAAGCCAATAAATGTATTTCAAATTTCATTACGTCATTTCCGGTTTCTTTAACATAATGTTTAGCCTTTTGCTACTTATAATGCATATAGATGACCGTCTGAATCGTTTGGCGCAAATTTCGTTTCGATCGGGCCAACCGTTGACGAGATATGACGTCACTTCCGGTTTCAAAATGGCGGCATAAAACCAGTTATAGCAAAAGGCACCTCAGACGCCAAAAGTGCATATGTGGTAAAAATTTCAAATCAATCGGTTCAGCCGTTTAGGCTGTGGCCTGTTTACCATATTTTAGCTCCACCCTACTACTACTACTGAGATTATTATGAAAACCGCCTTAAAACACTGTTTTCACGGCCCTCTAGCGCGCAAAGGGCGTAACCTATTGTTCCCAAATTTGGTATATGTGGTGGGGTGGGCCATAGCTCGAAATTTAGATATTTCGCAACAATGTGAGATTTTCCAATTTTAAGATCCAGTAGGCCGAAAATGCCACTTTGATGCTTACAGTAAAAGTGGGTTTGCTCCAGCCTTTATATGAGAGTGTGCGCGCGCCGTACGACTTGGCTGGCGTGGAGCGACCGCTCCACTAGATATAGTAGTTCTTTTTTAGTACACTTTTTATAAAAGTCCGTTCTTTAATGCGGATTATTCAATCGACCAACATTTGAGTTTAA
Organism: Leuctra nigra; assembly: GCA_934045905.1. Taxonomy (NCBI): domain Eukaryota; kingdom Metazoa; phylum Arthropoda; class Insecta; order Plecoptera; family Leuctridae; genus Leuctra; species Leuctra nigra. The sequence goes on along the minus strand of OW203762.1, from coordinate 1,641,824 downwards.
ATAGCGTTAAAATGCACTAAATTCGACAGTTAAATTCAAACATTTTCTGGACCCAAATGGGAGCATAGGTAAACTTAGAATATTATACCTTCTGCTATTACCTTCTATATCACAAAAATCCACAGCTCGCAACATTTAGGTACAATAATTGAATAGATGTGATATATTTTCAAAGATTATTACCGTATATAGGCAATTAAAAAATTAGGAAGGCCCTAAAAACTGACCGAATACGCCACTGGATAGAACATCAACCTGATCTCCTATCGTCACCATGCTACGAACTATTTGCATGCCATTGAGCCTCGTCTATACGGTCCACTACGCCACTGGATAGAACATCAACCTGATCTCCTATCGTCACCTTGCTACGAACTATTTGCATGCAATTGAGCCTCGTCTATACGGTCCACTACGCCACTGGATAGAACATCAACCTGATCTCCTATCGTCACCATGCTACGAACTATTTGCATGCAATTGAGCCTAGTCTATACGGTCCACTACGCCACTGGATAGAACATCAACCTGATCTCCTATCGTCACCATGATACGAACTATTTGCATGCAATTGAGCCTCGTCTATACGGTCCACTACGCCACTGGATAGAACATCAACCTGATCTCCTATCGTCACCATGCTACGAACTATTTGCATGCAATTGAGCCTCGTCTATACGGTCCACTACGCCACTGGATAGAACATCAACCTGATCTGCTATCGTCACCATGCTACGAACTATTTGCATGCAATTGAGCCTCGTCTATACGGTCCACTACGCCACTGGATAGAACATCAACCTGATCTCCTATCGTCACCATGCTACGAACTATTTGCATGCAATTGAGCCTCGTCTATACGGTCCACTACGCCACTGGATAGAACATCAACCTGATCTCCTATCGTCACCATGCTACGAACTATTCGCATGCCATTGAGCTTCGTCTATACGGTCCACTACGCCACTGGATAGAACATCAACCTGATCTCCTATCGTCACCATGCTACGAAATATTTGCATGCAATTGAGCCTCGTCTATACGGTCCACTACGCCACTGGATAGAACATCAACCTGATCTCCTATCGTCACCATGCTACAAACTATTTGCATGCAATTGAGCCTCGTCTATACGGTCCACTACGCCACTGGATAGAACATCAACCTGATCTCCTATCGTCACCTTGCTACGAACTATTTGCATGCAATTGAGCCTCGTCTATACGGTCCACTACGCCACTGGATAGAACATCAACCTGATCTCCTATCGTCACCATGCTACGAACTATTTGCATGCAATTGAGCCTCGTCTATACGGTCCACTACGCCACTGGATAGAACATCAACCTGATCTCCTATCGTCACCTTGCTACGAACTATTTGCATGCAATTGAGCCTCGTCTATACGGTCCACTACGCCACTGGATAGAACATCAACCTGATCTCCTATCGTCACCATGCTCCGAACTATTTGCATGCAATTGAGTCTCGTCTATACGGTCCACTACGCCACTGGATAGAACATCAACCTGATCTCCTATCGTCACCATGCTACGAACTATTTGCATGCAATTTAGCCTCGTCTATACGGTCCACTACGCCACTGGATAGAACATCAACCTTTTCTCCTATCGTCACCATGCTACGAACTATTTGCATGCAATTGAGCCTCGTCTATACGGTCCACTACGCCACTGGATAGAACATCAACCTGATCTCCTATCGTCACCATGCTACGAACTATTTGCATGCAATTGAGCCTCGTCTATACGGTCCACTACGCCACTGGATAGAACATCAACCTGATCTCCTATCGTCACCATGCTACGAACTATTTGCATGCAATTGAGCCTCGTCTATACGGTCCACTACGCCACTGGATAGAACATCAACCTGATCTCCTATCGTCACCATGCTACGAACTATTTGCATGCAATTGAGCCTCGTCTATACGGTCCACTACGCCACTGGATAGAACATCAACCTGATCTCCTATCGTCACCATGCTACGAACTATTTGCATGCCATTGAGCCTCGTCTATACGGTCCACTACGCCACTGGATAGAACATTAACCTGATCTCCTATCGTCACCTTGCTACGAACTATTTGCATGCAATTGAGCCTCGTCTATACGGTCCACTACGCCACTGGATAGAACATCAACCTGATCTCCTATCGTCACCATGCTACGAACTATTTGCATGCAATTGAGCCTCGTCTATACGGTCTACTACGCCACTGGATAGAACATCAACCTGATCTCCTATCGTCACCTTGCTACGAACTATTTGCATGCAATTGAGCCTCGTCTATACGGTCCACTACGCCACTGGATAGAACATCAACCTGATCTCCTATCGTCACCATGCTACGAACTATTTGCATGCAATTGAGCCTCGTCTATACGGTCCACTACGCCACTGGATAGAACATCAACCTGATCTCCTATCGTCACCATGCTACGAACTATTTGCATGCCATTGAGCCTCGTTTATACGGTCCACTACGCCACTGGATAGAACATCAACCTGATCTCCTATCGTCACCATGCTACGAACTATTTGCATGCCATTGAGCCTCGTCTATACGGTCCACTACGCCACTGGATAGAACATCAACCTGATCTCCTATCGTCACCATGCTACGAACTATTTGCATGCAATTGAGCCTCGTCTATACGGTCCACTACGCCACTGGATAGAACATCAACCTGATCTCCTATCGTCACCATGCTACGAACTATTTGCATGCAATTGAGCCTCGTCTATACGGTCCACTACGCCACTGGATAGAACATCAACCTGATCTCCTATCGTCACCTTGCTACGAACTATTTGCATGCAATTGAGCCTCGTCTATACGGTCCACTACGCCACTGGATAGAACATCAACCTGATCTCCTATCGTCACCATGCTCCGAACTATTTGCATGCAATTGAGCCTCGTCTATACGGTCCACTACGCCACTGGATAGAACATCAACCTGATCTCCTATCGTCACCTTGCTACGAACTATTTGCATGCAATTGAGCCTCGTCTATACGGTCCACTACGCCACTGGATAGAACATCAACCTGATCTCCTATCGTCACCATGCTACGAACTATTTGCATGCAATTGAGCCTCGTCTATACGGTCCACTACGCCACTGGATAGAACATCAACCTGATCTCCTATCGTCACCATGCTACGAACTATTTGCATGCAATTGAGCCTCGTCTATACGGTCCACTACGCCACTGGATAGAACATCAACCTGATCTCCTATCGTCACCATGCTACGAACTATTTGCATGCAATTGAGCCTCGTCTATACGGTCCACTACGCCACTGGATAGAACATCAACCTGATCTCCTATCGTCACCATGCTACGAACTATTTGCATGCAATTGAGCCTCGTCTATACGGTCCACTACGCCACTGGATAGAACATCAACCTGATCTCCTATCGTCACCATGCTACGAACTATTTGCATGCAATTGAGCCTCGTCTATACGGTCCACTACGCCACTGGATAGAACATCAACCTGATCTCCTATCGTCACCATGCTACGAACTATTTGCATGTAATTGAGCCTCGTCTATACGGTCCACTACGCCACTGGATAGAACATCAACCTGATCTCCTATCGTCACCATGCTACGAACTATTTGCATGCAATTGAGCCTCGTCTATACGGTCCACTACGCCACTGGATAGAACATCAACCTGATCTCCTATCGTCACCTTGCTACGAACTATTTGCATGCAATTGAGCCTCGTCTATACGGTCCACTACGCCACTGGATAGAACATCAACCTGATCTCCTATCGTCACCATGCTACGAACTATTTGCATGCCATTGAGCCTCGTCTATACGGTCCACTACGCCACTGGATAGAACCTCAACCTGATCTCCTATCGTCACCATGCTACGAACTATTTGCATGCCATTGAGCCTTGTCTATACGGTCCACTACGCCACTGGATAGAACATCAACCTGATCTCCTATCGTCACCATGCTACGAACTATTTGCATGCCATTGAGCCTCGTCTATACGGTCCACTACGCCACTGGATAGAACATCAACCTGATCTCCTATCGTCACCATGCTACGAACTATTTGCATGCAATTGAGCCTCGTCTATACGGTCCACTACGTTACTGGATAGAACATCAACCTGATCTCCTATCGTCACCATGCTACGAACTATTTGCATGCAATTGAGCTTCGTCTATACGGTCCACTACGCCACTGGATAGAACATCAACCTGATCTCCTATCGTCACCTTGCTACGAACTATTTGCATGCAATTGAGCCTCGTCTATACGGTCCACTACGCCACTGGATAGAACATCAACCTGATCTCCTATCGTCACCATGCTACGAACTATTTGCATGCAATTGAGCCTCGTCTATACGGTCCACTACGCCACTGGATAGAACATCAACCTGATCTCCTATCGTCACCATGCTACGAACTATTTGCATGCAATTGAGCCTCGTCTATACGGTCCACTACGCCACTGGATAGAACATCAACCTGATCTCCTATCGTCACCATGCTACGAACTATTTGCATGCCATTGAGCCTCGTCTATACGGTCCACTACGCCACTGGATAGAACATCAACCTGATCTCCTATCGTCACCATGCTACGAACTATTTGCATGCCATTGAGCCTCGTCTATACGGTCCACTACGCCACTGGATAGAACATCAACCTGATCTCCTATCGTCACCATGCTACGAACTATTTGCATGCAATTAGCCTCGTCTATACGGTCCACTACGCCACTGGATAGAACATCAACCCGATCTCCTATCGTCACCATGCTACGAACTATTTGCATGCAATTGAGCCTCGTCTATACGGTCCACTACGCCACTGGATAGAACATCAAGCTGATCTCCTATCGTCACCTTGCTACGAACTATTTGCATGCAATTGAGCCTCCATTATACGGTCCACTACGCCACTGGATAGAACATCAACCTGATCTCCTATCGTCACCATGCTACGAACTATTTGCATGCCATTGAGCCTCGTCTTTACGGTCCACTACGCCACTGGATAGAACATCAACCTGATCTCCTATCGTCACCATGCTACGAACTATTTGCATGCCATTGAGCCTCGTCTATACGGTCCACTACGCCACTGGATAGAACATCAACCTGATCTCCTATCGTCACCATGCTACGAACTATTTGCATGCAATTGAGCCTCGTCTATACGGTCCACTACGCCACTGGATAGAACATCAACCTGATCTCCTATCGTCACCATGCTACGAACTATTTGCATGCCATTGAGCCTCGTCTATACGGTCCACTACGCCACTGGATAGAACATCAACCTGATCTCCTATCGTCACCATGCTACGAACTATTTGCATGCAATTGAGCCTCGTCTATACGGTCCACTACGCCACTGGATAGAACATCAACCTGATCTCCTATCGTCACCATGCTACGAACTATTTGCATGCAATTGAGCCTCGTCTATACGGTCCACTACGCCACTGGATAGAACATCAACCTGATCTCCTATCGTCACCATGCTACGAACTATTTGCATGCAATTGAGCCTCGTCTATACGGTCCACTACGCCACTGGATAGAACATCAACCTGATCTCCTATCGTCACCATGCTACGAACTATTTGCATGCAATTGAGCCTCGTCTATCGGAGTTAGAAATCTTGTCATTTAGTTGATAGCAATCGAACCGTTGCGTGCGCACTTCTTGTAGGCAAACAATAATTACAATGTCAATGAGTGGGGTGGTGGGGGGAGGGGGGGGGGGGGGTATTTATATTAGCTATACTCAACAAGAGATGAAACGATATTAGACGAATGCAACGGATTGGCTGATAATTGACATAGACATAGAGCATATAATGAGAATGCCCCGGGTTCGAGCCCCGGTCGGTCGGATATTTTTCACTCACAAACAGTGTTGTGACTTATCTAGATAAAATTATCTAGATAATTATCTAGATAATTATTTTTTATCTTTATCTTTATCTAGTTAAATAATTTTCATGTTATCTTTATCTTTATCTAGATTAAAAAAATCGTTATCTTTTGTTTTTATCTAGATAAAAATATTTATTTTTTTTTATTTTAAAATACCATGTAATGTAAATCCCCATAAAAAACACTCCGTGTAAAAATACCAGCTAAGTCTCTTCAACTATAAAAAAATAGAAGAAATCTAAAAATTCAGCACTGAAAAGTAGTGATATCAAAAAATGGGCCAAGTCAAAACTTAATTTTAAAAACCAAAATATACTTGGCGCATCGTGTATATTATAGAAGTGCCAAAAATCATTGTGCCTAAATATATATAATATACCTTTAATGCCTTAAAAAACGATGGCCAAGTATATTTTGGTTTTTAAAATTAAGTTTTGATTTGGCCCATTTTTTGATATCACTACTTTTCAGTGCTGAATTTTTAGATTTCTTCTATTTTTTTATAGTTGAAGAGACTTGGCTGGTATTTTTACAAGGAGTGTTTTTTATGGGGATATCACTCCTTTTTTAGATTATTCTCACAACGTGTAACACTTATCGGGGCAACAATGACTAATTTCTTTAAAAATAATAAGCAATAATAAGGTACTAAATAATGCTATTAATGATAGTACATGAAGTATAGCGAAAGCTTCGATCGAATCGGTTCAGCCGTTTTTGAGATATGGCATCATTTTCCGGTTTTCAAAATGGCGGCTGAAATAACTGCCACCTAGAATTTATTTATATAAATGATATGCATCATTATAAGCCTTCTAAATATGTAGTTATTCTAGTAAAAGATTATGAAAGTCTGATTCTTCACTATTAACGTCATTTCCGGTTTCAGTTATAGTAGATTTCTACTTCAACTATTGATATTCCATATATATGAGCGTTTGAATCATTTGGCGCTGTTTCAATCCGATCGGTCTAGCCGTTTTTGAGATATGACGTCACTTCCGGTTTCAAAATGGCGGCTTCCGGTTGGTTTTATAAAAAGGCACCTCAGACGCCAAAAGTGCTTATGTGGTAAAAATTTCAGATCGATCGGCTCAGCCGTTTAGGCTGCGGTGGTGACAGCGGTGTTTGTTTCCTGACATCTGAATCAAGCTCGAAATTAAGATATTTCGCAACAATGTGATATTTTTCAATTTTGAGATCCAGTAGGCCGAAAATGCTATGTTGTTGCTTACAGTAAAAGTGGTTGGTCTGCTCCTCAGTTTATATAGTCTTTTACGTTATGTTGAGTAACTGTGAGTGTACAGTACGACTTGGCTGGGTGGAGCGACCGCTCCACTAGATTAGAATTCATAATACCGGGTGGCGCAAAAAATAATCACCCTGATTGAGACGGTTTTATATCGAAACTATTTTAGATAGGATATTGACATTTGTACACATACCTATTAGAAAACATACCAAAATGTAATATGTGAAAGTTTCAAAAACATTACTATTGTAGGAAAAAAATTACAGCTGTTCAAATTTGGTTGCCAAAATATTGAATATACGGAGCTCTAATAGCGCGCGTCCAGAAAACTTCCAATGGCCGGGATGCTGTTTCTCAAAACTACGTAAGATATCAAGCTCAAAATTTCAAATTAAATTCAAAATAGATTAAGATCGATTGTGTAAAAATTTCAATCAATATCAATTTATGTAACGAAAGTTATTGTATCTTGAAGTTGAGCATGAAAACAGAATAGTGGGGGAAAAATCACTTTTATAACGTGTGTAAAATTTAGAAATAATCTACATTATTCTGATTTTACGCTCAACTTCAAGATCACATAACTTTCGTTCAATTTATTTAAATTGATTGACATTTGTACACAATTGATCTTATATTTTCGATATATTTTGAAATTTTCAGCTAGATATCGTACGTAGTTTTGAAGAAACAGCGTCCCGGCCATTGGAAGTTTTCTGGACGCGAGCTATTTGAGCTCCGTATAATTAATTTTTTGACAACCAAAATTTGAACAGCTGTAACTTTTTTCCTACTTTAGAAATGTTTTTGAAACTTGCACATATTACATTTTGGTATGTTTTCTAATATGTGTACAAATTTCAGAATCCCATTTATAATAGTTTTGACTTCTCAATCAGGGTGATTTTTTTTTTGCGCAACCCGGTAGGTATATTAAGGAAAGAAGCTTAACTTAATATTATGTCTTACATTCTATTTACTTACTTAGGTACCGCATCGTTCCTACCAAAAATACTGTATCCTATCCGCCAATACTTTTTAAAACATTTGTTAGAAAATAATGTTATAATGAAATCTGTGATAGATAATGAGGCATATGCGACGTTTCCAAATTTACGCATTAGAAAATTAAAATTATAATCCCGTATAATAAAAATAGTCCCTTCCCTTTTAGTAAATTTTAATCACAGGCAGTAGGAACATCAATAATCTGGTTAGATATGCCTATAAAGTAAATGTTTATAGATACCTTATTATAATACCTATGTAAAATGAAATTAGACGAGATTTTAGAAAATTATCTTTTATCTTTTAATATTTATCTAGATAATTTTTTTTTATCTTTATCTATTATCTAGATAATTTTTTAAACAATTATCTATTATCTTATCTAGATAAATTTTTGGCGGTTATCTATTATCTTTATCTAGATAAAAATAAAATTATCTAGTCACAACACTGTTCACAAAGCACATCCCTTCATAGAGCATATACTTCATACATCCCATGAAGTCTATGCTAACTATCGTAATTGATTTCATTGATTATAACAAGGATTTATTGTCAAGGAATCTGACCAGCAGCCAATCGTTTCGTTCAAATACAGTTGTTTGTTTTGTTGAGAGGTCGTCTAGGTACTGAACCTTGCAGTGAACTTGAACCCCTAGGATATTGCAGCCCTCAGCGATGTCGTGACTTAATGACACTTGTTCACTTAATGTTCACACTATTGACAATCTGGCATGCGTGCAGGTTTACAATCGGATTTCCACTGTTATCGTTATTCATGCAACAATATTTTCTTTCCTCTTTATTTATATTTGTATATAGAAACAACTTAGAAGCTACAGAGCTGGAACATGCTACTGAAACTAATTGTTCCGTCATTTAACACATTAATTATTCTATTAATCATGAAATTATTTGCTACTTGTGTTTCATCGCTAATGACTCTTGTGTAATTAGCCATATTGTTTGGACAGCCCTGTGTGTGCGGCGGGTTTGTCTACCTTCAGGGGTTGAGCGAATTACAGACGCTTGCTTCACTGCAATTGATCGATTTGCTCTCTCTCTCTCTCTCTCTCTCTCTCTCTCTCTCTCTCTCTCTCTCTCTCTCTCTCTCTCTCTCTCTCGCTCTCTCTCTCTCTCTCCCGCTAGGAAGCTCTATCAAAGAGAAGGAAGAGAAAATGACGTTGATATCAGGCGGGGGGTGGGGTGGGTTGGGGGTGGTTTCCATGACTACCCCAGCCGATATACGGGAGTCATTTGTTAACGCTTCAACCAACTGGGGTAGTATTCTTTTTTTGCTTCAATTACTTTCGAATAATGTGGTTTCTGCGCTTGCCGCTAGAGTGTGTCGTATTGAGATTCATCCCGCTCGAGTGCGCGCGAAGCAAGACAAAGCGAGGAATATTGTTAATAAATGCGGATTAAGCGGCTTGTTTCAAAGCGCTCCACTGAATCTCTGCGGGGGATCATTTGCATCAGTCAGATCAAACTCACCGATATTCACTATCAGACTTATTGCAATCATTTAGTTCGAGTGATACCACATATTTCCATAATCATTCCATAAACATTCTACCACCCACTTGACCCTTTTCACCTCCAATATTTTGGTCCAGGAATGTTTGAAGACATATTGCTGTTGCATTGAAACGCAATTGAAACATTGAGACAACTAATGGCGGGATGTGTTAGTGCGGTATCTGTGGAGGTCGTAGCGCCTAGAGGTCGTAACGCACTCCAGTGAGTTGAAGACAACTAATGGCGGGATGTGTTAGTGCGGTATCTGTGGAGGTCGTAGCGCCTAGAGGTCGTAACGCACTCCAGTGTGTTGAAGACAACTAATGGCGGGATGTGTTAGTGTGGTGTCTGTGGAGGTCGTAGCGCCTAGAGGTCGTAGCGCACTCCAGTGTGTTGAAGACAACTATTGCGGGATATGTTAGTGTGGTGTCTGTGAAAGTCATTAGCCGACATCTGTGGCTGGTGATTATTCCTGCTATATACGGACAGAGCCACATCCAGTTTGAACATTGCTAAATACTTCTCAACTGTCAATCATCCATCACTCAGCCGTGTTTCATCGGAACAAACCGGATCAAAACCTCGTGCTTTTTACATCGCTCTGGTTCAATATGATAACACAGTTACACAGGTATTACATTACATCGCTCTGGTTCAATATGATAACACAGTTACACAGGTATTACATTACATCGCTCTGGTTCAATACGATAACACAGTTACACAGGTATTACATTACATCGCTCTGGTTCAATATGATAACACAGTTACACAGGTATTACATTACATCGCTCTGGTTCAATACGATAACACAGTTACACAGGTATTACATTACATCGCTCTGGTTCAATACGATAACACAGTTACACAGGTATTACATTACATCGCTCTGGTTCAATATGATAACACAGTTACACAGGTATTACATTACATCGCTCTGGTTCAATACGATAACACAGTTACACAGGTATTACATTACATCGCTCTGGTTCAATACGATAACACAGTTACACAGGTATTACATTACATCGCTCTGGTTCAATATGATAACACAGTTACACAGGTATTACATTACATCGCTCTGGTTCAATATGATAACACAGTTACACAGGTATTACATTACATCGCTCTGGTTCAATACGATAACACAGTTACACAGGTATTACATTACATCGCTCTGGTTCAATATGATAACACAGTTACACAGGTATTACATTACATCGCTCTGGTTCAATACGATAATACAGTTACACAGGTATTACATTACATCGCTCTGGTTCAATATGATAACACAGTTACACAGGTATTACATTACATCGCTCTGGTTCAATATGATAACACAGTTACACAGGTATTACATTACATCGCTCTGGTTCAATATGATAACACAGTTACACAGGTATTACATTACATCGCTCTGGTTCAATACGATCACACAGTTACACAGGTATTACATTACATCGCTCTGGTTCAATATGATCACACAGTTACACAGGTATTACATTACATCGCTCTGGTTCAATACGATCACACAGTTACACAGGTATTACATTACATCGCTCTGGTTCAATATGATAACACAGTTACACAGGTATTACATTACATCGCTCTGGTTCAATAAGATAACACATGTTACACAGGTATTACATTACATCGCTCTGGTTCAATATGATAACACAGTTACACAGGTATTACATTACATCGCTCTGGTTCAATACGATAACACAGTTACACAGGTATTACATTACATCGCTCTGGTTCAATATAATAACACAGTTACACAGGTATTACATTAAATCGCTCTGGTTCAATATGATAACACAGTTACACAGGTATTACATTATATCGCTCTGGTTCAATATGATAACACAGTTACACAGGTATTACATTACATCGCTCTGGTTCAATATGATAACACAGTTACACAGGTATAACATTACATCGCTCTGGTTCAATATGATAACACAGTTACACAGGTATTACATTACATCGCTCTGGTTCAATACGATCACACAGTTACACAGGTATTACATTACATCGCTCTGGTTCAATATAATAACACAGTTACACAGGTATTACATTAAATCGCTCTGGTTCAATATGATAACACAGTTATACAGGTATTACATTACATCGCTCTGGTTCAATATGATAACACAGTTACACAGGTATTACATTACATCGCTCTGGTTCAATACGATCACACAGTTACACAGGTATTACATTACATCGCTCTGGTTCAATATGATCACACAGTTACACAGG